>BQNB010022836.1:0-62524 GCA_026074375.1 Tanacetum coccineum | reverse complement strand
CGTCACAAACACCATGTCCAAAAAACCGCAACAACGTTCCTCGATGTCACGACGTGGCATCAGGTCGCTTGCAGTAGCGCTAGCGGTCCCGCTAGCGCTAACATTCGCGAACATATCAATGTTCGGATGGAACAACTACAAAACTATCCAAAAGCCTTTTTTTATACCTCCTATATGGGCCTTGCACTTAACTTGTCTAACATCTGCTTTTGTTATGGGTTTATCGGCTTGGCTCGTTTGGGCCGACGGCGGGTTCCATGAGAACCCGTCCGCCATGGGATTCTATTTGGGCCAACTCGGTTTGAGCTTGATGTGGGACCCAATATTTTTCAATATGAGTGCGGCTAAAGTTGGGTTATTTGTATGTTTGGCTCAAATGGCAACTATGTTTAATTGTTATAAGATGTTTGGGAAGGTTAATAGGACTGCTGGTGATTTGGTGAAGCTTTGTTTGGTTTGGTCTGGGCTTTTAACACTTGTAAACTTATACTTTGTAGTTTGATGTTGTGTAGAAAAGAGTTGTGGTTTTGTACTATGAAGGAAGTTGTTTTGTGTTTTTTTTTATATATAAGTAAATGTATGTGTTACGTTGGTAGTACAATGATGTGTATCGTGTTGGTAAAGTAGGACCCTGATGATAATATGTTATGTTTTATCGGGTCAATGCAATCAAAACAATACTGAATATGAACATAACAATTATTAGATGTTAATCTCAATCAAAACAATACGGGATGTTATGTTTTATGGCAACTCGCATTTCATTTTCATTAGACCAATATTAACTTATTTGATTAATGTATTAATAAAACTAGTATTTCTTTCCGTTTCGAACTTTTAGGGGCCGTTTGGTTCAAAGAATGTTTCTCAAAAAATTGTAATCTTCAGAAGGAATTGTAATTTGATGTAATTGTAATTCAATGAATTGGAATGTGTTGTAATTGTAATGTGTTGTAATTGTAATTGATAAAATCTGTGGATGTGTTTGGTTGACTCGCAACGTAATGTAATTCAATTTTTTTTACCAAAACTAAAAAAATTAATATAATAATAATAATAAAAAAAATAATAATAATAAATAGTAATATTAATAATTATTATTATAAGAAAAAAATAATAAAATAACACATAATAATAATAATAATAATAATAATAATAATAATAATAATAATAATATTAATAAATAATAATACTGATAATAATATGAATAAATAATAATAATAACAATAAATTAATATTAATAAAATAATATTAATAAATAATAATTATAATAATATTAATAAATAATATTAATAATAAATAATAAATAATATTTATAAATAATAATAATAATAAATATTAAATAAATAATACTATAATAATAATAATAATAATAATAATAATAAAAATAAAAAATAAAAAATAAAATAAAAAAATAAAAAAATAAAAAAATAAAAAATAATAATAATAAATATTGTTATTAATAAATAATAATGATAATAATAAAATAATATAATAATAAAAATAAAAATAAATAATAAACATTATTATTATTATTATTTTAATATTTATATAATAATAATAATAATAATAAATACTGATGATTTAAAGTATAAAATACTGAATTACAACGTAATTCAAAACTTTACATCCAACATCCTATGTAATCTGAATTCCCTCTCTTAATGTAATTGTAATGACTGAATTACAATTACAACGCAAAACAAACAGCCTACGTAATGTAATCCGAATTACAATTACAACTTTTCTGCCAACCAAACAGGATTGTGATGAAGTTCAAATTACAATTACATCACATTACGTCCAATTACGGCAAACCAACACCCCCTTAGTTCACATTTTTTTAATACAAAAAATAAATTAAAAAGTATTATCAAGTTTATTACTCATTTTCGGTTAATATAAATATTATAAGTTTCAAAGAATAGATAAATTAATTAATTAAAGTAAAATATCATTTTGCTAAAAATGGAAGAAATAAATTAGTGATAATTATGTTTTAGTGATAAGTATGTTTTTCTTAGAAGTGTGTCTTTTATCAGTTATTTTAAAAATGATTTTTTTTTATTGTACGTTACTACTCATCATGGAACTTGATAAGTGGTTTGGTGCAAGGTTTTCAAGATCGGGATCCTACCCAGGATCGTTTTCGTCTTTGCAAGATCGAGATCGTAAAGTCGGATCGGGATCGTAAGATCCTACTATAATGTCATTGTCTTAATAGTATTTGTAATATTATACAAATCTTCAAATTATTATGTATCAAAAACACAAAATTATATGAATGTATCATAGAAATGTTGTCCTAAATTATGATTATGAAATGTTTAAGAAGATTAACATGTTTTTTTAAATTCTTCGAAACACAACCCATAAATTTGTAGGTTTTTAGTTTGTGGTTTGAAAAAAGTAAGATTGGATCGTAGTAGATTTTAAGATCCTATGGTCAAGATCGGGATCCTATAAGATCCTAAGCATGCAAAGATCCTACGTAGGATCTGGATAGTTTTTGCTTTGCAGTATCGTAAAATTGTAAGATCCTAAGATCAAGATCGAGATCTTAACAACCATGGTTTGGTGGAACTAAAGAATCCAAAACCAACTCTATATCAATGCTGAACTTTGCGAAGTCGTATGCAAGTGATCTAGCTCCTCAGATATATGACATTCTTGATGCTTCTTTTTACTAGTGCGGATTCTCCGCTCTATTTGTATTCCTCCTCTTTTAGAATGGGATTGTTGATCTCTTTTTGCATTAAAAGCCTAGTAAAAGAAACTGTGTGTGTACGAAATCTTTGAAATAAGAAAACAAAACGAAAAAGGAGCTGAATTATCGTGAGAAATTTCACACCATTAGGCTCGACGGATTGGTAGAGTGAAACTCATTATCCACATCAGTTTCACATCAGCTTTATCTCTCTTCTCTCTTAACTCACTACACAACTCATCATTCAATCGTAGTGGTGAAAACCAACTCATCGTTCATTAAAATAACAACTTTATATAAAATATTCCCCACTAAATATCCACACACTCACAAACTAAATAAAAAATAATAAAGTCACACACTCATCATTCACCACAAATGGTGAGTCAGTCACCGTTCGTTTGTCAACTCGCGCGTGAGTTTGGGTGTCCGGAATGGTAAGTCATGCGTGACTTATGTACTCACAGGTGAGTTTTGGTTCCGCTCCGTTCAGCCTTAGAACAAAAACTCTTTTTTTACATTTGATACTCTGAGAAAACCAATAGGAACCACTCTGGTACTATAAGTCGAAGCACCCTCTACGTTTCGTCCATGATGCGCAGGGCCGATCCTCATGTGTTAAGGTCGGACTGCTTTGTCTTAAACATATCGCTCGTAATTGTCTTGTTAGGTATCCGGGACCTTCTTCTCAAATAAACAAAAGGTGTACAAAAAATAAAGGCGGGATAGACCGAGGGAGGTTTTCAGGGGTGCACGAAAACACCATGGATTTATCTTGTGTAGTGTAAAAATACCGATTTTTTAATATTGAACATGGTTTTAAAAATTTTGTGTTAGGAATCTTTTTTAGCTTACGAAATACACTTGATAACTTTTAATCTTGTCAAAAAACCAAGTGGCTGTAAAAAAAAATGGCGATTTTCCAAATCCTTGCATCTTTGATCATTGATTCTATTCCTGTTTGATCACCAATCACCGAATAACATTTGATTATCGAGGTTATTCTCTGATTTGCGTCCTTTAATGTCTCGGTATTGGGTTCGACGTGTCATTAGGTTAGGCTTAAGATTTCGTTCGTTAATCCTTATCTTGTTTGATCACAATTCACTCAATATCGTTTGGTTTGGGTGATTCATCTCTGATTATTGATCTCTAATCTCCTTTTATTTGGTTCGACGTGTTTCATTAGGATTAAGGTTCGTTTCATATTTAGGGTTTTAATTAATCGTTTGGGTGAACGTCGTTCAAAAGAGGATGGTGTTCATAACATCTCCATTTCCATCTTCGTTACTAATTTCCCTGATCAGACTAACGCGAAGGAGTAATGGAGACTTTGTAATCAATATGGGAATGTCATAGATTCTTTCATCCCCAATAGAAGATCCAAAGTGGGTAAGCGTTTTGGTTTTGTTCGTTTTATCAAGATTTATGATGTGGAGCGATTGGTTAACAACTTATGCACTATTTGGATTGGAAAATTTAAGCTCCATGTAAATATCGCTAAATTCAATAAGCCACCGTTGCATAATGGTAATCATTCACCCAATATTTATGCCAATGTCAGGTCGGCTCCTGTAGTTTCATCGAAAAGGGCTGGGGTATATGGGAAACCTAGTTCTTATATGTAGGCGGTTAAAGCTGATGCTAACACACATTCTGATGTGAAAGATTCGAAGCTAGCTCTGGTACTTGACGACTCATGTTTTAATGAATCTGATTTTACTCTATCTCTGGTTGGCAAACTAAAAGAATTCAACTCTTTACCAAATTTAAAAAAGCTCCTCGTGGAAGAAGGTTTTTCTGATATATCTATCAGTTACATGGGAGGTTTTTGGGAGTCACTTCAATTTCTATCTAAAGCCTCAAAAGAAAACTTCATGTCTCATGTTGGTGTCAACTCTTGGTTCACTAAGATTCTATAGGCATCCAACTCATTCGTTGTTGATGAAAGGGTTACTTGGATAGATATTGAAGGCGTTCCTCTTTGTGTATGGTCTCATAATACTTTTTCCAGAATCGCTTCTATTTGGGGCTCACTGTTGTATGACGAAGATGAGGGCTCATCTCACTTCCATAGGAAGCGTTTGTGCATCAAAACTACCTCTCAAGAGATTATCTCTGATTCCTTCAAAATCATTGTCAAAGGCAAGGTTTTTTTTTATTCGTGCAAAAGAACTAAAAGGATGGGCTCCAAATTATTCTGACACGGATGATGCTTCTGATTCTGATGATGAATCGGTGGACAGCAAGTTGGTTGATACTCATAAGGAGGTTCATTTAGAGAATGAATGTGAGTCGGAGGCTATTCCAGAGATTGTGTTTGAGGAGTCTGCTCGTGTCGAGACCAAGTCCTCTGCCTCTAAGGAAGTTATCAACGAGAGTCCCAGAGATCATTCTAAGGATCCATGCAACATATATGATATGCTTAATAAGAAGAATCCAGATAAACCCGTCGTCCAACAATCAGAGGGTGACCCAAAATATCCTCCAGGTTTTACACCTTCGGGGGATGTAAATCAAGAGTGTATTAATCCAGATAAGGAAAAGGATGCTATGGCAAGTTATAAGGAGGATGCTAATGCCTCAAGCTGCTCGGGTCATTTTCACAGTGTTAAGAGTCCTAAAACAGGTGGTTCAATGCTTCAAGTTATAGAAGATTTGATTAAAGTGGGACAAACAATGGGTTACAAGATGGAAGGTTGTATGAAAGATATTGAAGAGACTGTAAATAGCCAAGGAGTGCATGAGTTCTTTAAATGAATTTTGTGTCTCTAAATGTCCAAGGCCTTGCCTAAAAGGCCAAAAAATATTGGGTAAAGGAGTTATGTCACAATAACAAAGTTAACTTTCTATCTTTACAGGAGACGAAAATGAAGCAGGTGGATCTTTTCAGTATTAGAGCTTGTTGGGGTAACCTTACCTTTGATTCTGTTTTTAGCCCTTCGGTGGGTAACTCATGTGGTATTTTATGTGTGTGGGATTCTAATATGTTTCATAAGGAGAATTCTACGGTTTCAGACTACTTCATCGCGATTATGGGTAAATGGCGTCCTAATAACAAAAATATGCTTATCATCTCGGTTTATGCACCTCAAGATCTTGCTGAAAAAAGATGTTATGGTAATATCTGAACCTTCTGATAGATTAATGTAATGGAGATGTTATCGTGATGGGTGACTTTAACGAAGTCCGTTACGAAGACGAAAGGTACGGGTCTAATTTTAATGCCCGAGGGGCTGCTGCCTTTAATTCATTTATTTCTACAGGTGGTTTGGTGGAAGTTCCTTCTGGTGGTTATTCTTTTACTTGGTCTCATAAATCCTCTTCAGAAATGAGTAGACTTGATCGTTTTCTTGGTTTCGATGATTTACAGAGAACATGTCCTAATCTTTCTTCTCTCACTTTGGATAGATATCTGTCTGATCACAGGCCCATTTTATTAAGAGAATTAAATATAAACTATGGACCTACACCGTTCCGTTTTTCCACAACTGGTTTGAGCTTGAAGGTTTTGATTTTTTTGTGGCTGATACTTGGCAAAACATTATCATTACTGAACCTAATGCTATGTTAAAGTTGGCTAAAAAGCTTAAGATTCTCAAAGGGCATATTCGTTTGTGGGTGAAAGGCAAAAAAGATAACGCTACTAATCTTAGAAAAGAATTAAAGAACAAACTTGCTGCTATTGATACTCTCATTGATAAAGGGGTGACGTCCTCAACTCCTCTTGAAGACCGTATGGATATTATGAATAATCTCACTTCTTTGGACAATATGGAGTCGATTGAATTGGCTCTCAAAGCTAAGGTGGAATGGTCGATTGAAGGCGACAAAAACTCAAAAAAATTTCATGGCATTATCAATAAACGTCGGAATAATCTCGTTATTTGTGGTATTATCATTGATGGGGATTGGATTGAGGATCCGATTACTGTCAAAAAAGAGTTCCTATCTCATTTTCAATCTAGATTCGAAGCCCCTTGTGCTAATCGCCTTACTCTTGATATGGATTTTCCCAACAGACTGTCCCCGGATCAAGCTCAAGACTTGGAAAGAGTGTTTCATAAAGAGGAAATTAAAGAAGCTGTTTGGGACTGTGGTTTAGACAAATCTCCAGGCCCTGATGGTTTCACTTTTGGTTTTTATCGTAGATTTTGGACTTTACTTGATGGCGATGTAGTGGAAGCCGTGAACCATTTTTTTAATAATGGTTTTTGTCATTCAGGAGGTAATTCGTCCTTTATTGTGTTGATTCTGAAATTTCAAGGAGCTAAAATGGTGAAGGACTATAGGCCTATAAGTCTCATTGGCAACCTCTACAAAATCTTCACCAAACTTCTCGATAATCGTCTTGTGACTGTTATTGATGGTCTTGTGAATGAAGTGCAATCGGCCTTTATTGCAAATCGTCAAATCTTAGATGGCCCTTTTATCTTGAACGAAATTATCCATTGGTGTAAAGCAAAAAAGAAGCAAACTTTAATTTTCAAGGTCGACTTTGAGAAGGCTTTTGATTCTGTGCGTTGGGATTTTTTGGATGATATCTTGAAGAAATTTGGTTTTGGGTCTCGTTGGCGCAATTGGATCCAAAGTTGTTTAAAATCTTCTAAGGGGTCGATCCTTGTTAACGGGAGCCCGACCTCGGAGTTCTAATTTTTAAAAGGTCTCAAACAGGGAGATCCTCTATCGCCGTTCCTGTTCATTCTTGTCATGGAAAGCCTTCACCTGTCATTTCAAAAGGTTGTCAATGCGGGTCTCTTCAAAGGTGTTGTTATAGATAATTCTCTGCCAGCTTTCTCATCTTTTTTCGTTGATCGATGTTGGTCCTTCGAAGGGCAATGGTTTTTGTGTGTAAACGCCCGACCCAAAAGGGTGGGAAGTATCAAATAATGGTGTTGACATCAAAGCATACATAATCATAACACAAGCTAAACAGCGGAAGTTTAATAATAATTAACCAAAAGAAATAAGTCAACATGACGTACAGGTACATAGTTCTTATAGAGCGCGATGACTTGCTAGAGATCTTAGTTTTGACACTATGAATTATTTCTTTTCATTAATCCCTTATGACACACCACTATTATACGTACATAACCTATGTGAAGCTACCGATGTCTTGATTACTTTTGAGAAACTGAATTTGATCTCAACGTGAGTTCGAGAGAGCAAGACTAAGATCTAAACCTCTCTATTTGAGAGGACTATAATCGCACTCCAATACTACCCTCAAACGTAATACATAGCATGCAGCCCGCATATACCAGCCGAAACCGACACATACCCCCCCCAGCCTGCCACCTCTGCTTCGATACCTCCTGCCGCCACCGAAAAGAACAGTCCGAGGATTCTGAGCTTACAAAGCCCATAAAAAGTGAAACAGATATATATAATCGAACGAAAAGATAACGAAATCAAAGGGATCCGACTATAAGTGTACACAAGGATTATCAACAAGACTTATGTGATGCTTCAAAGGGCTTACAAATATAAGGTTAAGACAAATCACGAGTCAATTTCAAGTGTAAGGTAAGATGAAATAGGAAAATCGAATCAAGTACCAATTACCAAGCCAAATAGATCATTATACATAGTAACATGGATAGCTAATGTAGCTGAGCTCCAAACTTGAAAAGAGTGGATTGCACTCCAAACATTCAGTTCACCAAATATCCAAATATTCATAATGTATATCCATCGAATACAAAACCAAAATTCTAGGGAAGCATCCATACTTAAAAAAAAAAAAAAGCCCATTTTTTTTAAACAAAATAATAATCTTCATAGTGTTTCACCAAATAATATCAAATGCGGTGGACGTAGTGAGAAATCCTCACCCACACAGGGTCATGAAAGGTGCATCAATGAACAGCCATGTTCCTTCCCATGGCTAGAGAAACAAATAGTGGCTTGGCTATCTCAAAACTTGAAGGGTTTCAACAGGCCCAAAGTCATATCAAAGTTTCATTTCAAAAGGGATCATAGCAAAAAGGGGTTCAATGCAAAGGTTTAATATCAAAGGTTCACATATCAAAGGTAGAATAGCAGGGTTCAACTGGGTAATATGGACCAGATCATATAAGAAGTAAGATAAAAGGCTCAGAGATAATGTAGCAAATCAAAATAAGTAATCCAAAGATAAAGAGGACTATGTTCATGAGAATCTTAAAGATAAGGTCAGAATAACTGTACTTATTTTGATGCAAAGCAATAATCAAAGGGATAATTCACAAGAAATCAAAAACACTCCCTCATGAACGAAACCTAAAAGAAATGATGAATTCGAATTACAAAACATTCATTTAAGTTATACTTTCTATTTTTTTAGTAACTTTCCTTTTTTATGCAACTTTCCACTTTTTAGTAACTTTTCCATTTTTAAGTAACCTTCCAATTTTTTAGTAACTTTCCATTTTTAGTAACTTTCCATTTTTTGTAAATTTCCAAAATTAGTAACTTTCAATAATTGTAATATTATCAATTGAGATTTCTATTAAGTATTTTAAATAGTTTAGGGACTTAATATGTCGACCTACAAGTTTAGGGTTAAATTATGAAACTTTCCATATATGATAGGGTTTAATATGCATAAATCAACAATCTTTAGGTTAAAAGCGGTAATATCGAAAGTTTCACATTTTATTTCAGATTATACCTTCCATTTTCTGTATTTAGCACAAACCTTAATTTTACATAATTTAACATATTTAGTCCTATTTGGTTAGTATTAATTAAACATTATCTTTTAATTGATCCATATTACCAACACAAGCCCTTATAGATTCAAATTTGACAAAATCATTACATGTATACTTTAAATACTAAACCAAACCTTCCAATTTTAGAATTTACAATTTCAAGTCCACTCATTTTTATTAATTAACTTCTAATGTACTTGATCTATATGTAATTAACCATTTTAATCCAAAAACTTAATATCAATATGAATTTTATACCCACACAACTTATTTTATTACAGAATATACTAGTATAATTACATATCTAATAACAGACCCCATAGTTTTTCAGAATTTACCAAAAACAAGTCCTTACTACTTTTAATTATCAATTCGACAATCAATTTAAATCTACTAAAACCTAATTAAATTTTTCCCCAAACACAACCACAATTAAATTATTAACCAATAATTAGCATTTATTTCACCTGGAAAAATTATTAAAACCCTAACCCTAATTCATTTTATCACTTTTCTTTCCTTTTCTTCTTTATTCGAAAATCGGCAAACAAAGGAAAATCCTAAAAAATTATTTCGAATCTTTCTTAAATTTTTCCAACAATTTATCTGAGTTATATATGATATGAAAAACCCTATAAAAATATAAAATCAAATGTACAAATAGTTTTTAAGCCGATTTCATAATTAACTAAAAATTAGGGTTTCTAATATGTTTTAATTATTTCGAGCAATATAAAATGCATGAACATTTTTCCCAGGTATATTATGGATTATAATGATGATAAATGAGATAAAAAAAATACCTTTGATGATTCTTGATGATTTAATGAATTATTGAACCCGGTTGCTTAATTCGAACCCAAAACAATAACCAAAATCGAACCAAGCACTCTACAATTTTCCCACTATTTTTCCCACACTCCTTAACCTTCAAATCACCTTATAAAAATCGTGCAAGCCCTTGGAAAATTCTATGCCACCTCTTTTAGATTTTATTAGGGTTTCGGGATTTTGTGTTTTAAGGAATTATTAAAATGAAAATGTAAAAGAGATATACTTGGAGTTTTGGCCGATTATAAGGGCTTTCAAATAGGATAAAATCAGATTTTATCATTTGCATAATTATTTTGTATTTATCCTATTTTATTTTATATTTAATTTGCATTATATAAATACATTATTATTAATATTTTCGGCAAACATATATATACATAATTATTAATTCTTTTTCTTACATAATATAAAGTATTTTATTCTTACATAAATTTCATAATTGTCATATATTGTATTTTCATAATTTCTAACATTAAAACGAAATTTATTTAAGCTTTTATGGATTTTCTTGAATTAGGGGTATTTTGGTAATTTTACACTTGTTGAGATTTTTAGGTTTTACAGTGTGATTCAAATATCTCTACCATCATTCGTGTGTTGGATTGTTTTTTTCATGCTTCAGGTATGCGCATCAATCTTCACAAGAGTAAACTTATGGGTATAGTAGTTGAGAACTCTTTGGTTAATCTAGCTGCTAATAGCATTGGCTGTATGACTCTCAACCTTCCTTTTCAGTACTTGGGTGTTAATATTGGTGGTCACATGTCTCGGATCAAATCTTAGGACGTTGTTATCAACAAAGTTCTAGGCCGCCACTCCAAATGGAAGTTGAAGGTTCTCTCCATTGGCGGTAGATTAACCCTTCTTAAATCCGTTTTAGGTTCTACTATGATTTACTACATGTTGATGTTTAAAGCCCCTATGCATGTGATTCATAAATTAGAAGCGATTCGTAGTCATTTTTTCAACGGAGTGGACCCTAACGTTCGTAAAATGACGTTTGTTAAATGGGAGAACGTCCTGACTTCTAAGGAAAAAGGTGGTCTTGGTGTCTCGAGTTTCTATGCCCTTAACCGAGCGCTCCTTTTTAAGTGGATTTGGCGTTTCCATTCTCAAAGCTTCTCTCTTTGGTCTCGGGTTATCAAGGCTCTTCATGGCGAAGATGGTATGCTTGGTTATCCTATTAAAACTAGCGCCTCTTCAAATTGGATTGATATCGTTCGAACTCTCCCTACTTTGTCCAACAAGGGTATTGATCTTCTAGGCTACATTAAGAAAAAGGTTGGAAATGGGGAAAAAACTATGTTTTGGTATGAGCCTTGGAAGGGACATGTGTCTTTTAAAAATCTTTTTCCTAGACTTTTTGCTCTCGAATTGGATAAAAAGATCACTGTGGCTGGAAAAATGGCGCACCCTAGTCTTGTTACTTCTTTCAGGCGTAATCCTAGAAGTGGTACGGAGGAATCTCATATGGCTATGTTGTTATCTCTTTTGGAGGGATTTCGTCTTCCTAATATGCTTTATAGATGGTCTTGGTCGCTCGCAGGAGACGGTAAGTTTTCTGTCTCCTCGATAAGGAACCTCATTGATGATAAAACTCTTGGGACGGTGGGTTCTAAAATGCAATGGTGTAAGTATGTTTCGTCAAAGGTTAACATTCTTTCTTGGAGAGTCAAGCTTAACAACCTCCCAACGCGGCTTAATCTCTCTCGTAGAGGTATGGACATTCAATCTATTTTCTGTCCTTCCTGTAACTTGGCGGTTGAGTCTACAAACCACATTTTCTTCTCTTGTCCCATGATGAAAGATTTGTACAAGAGTATATCGAGATGGTGGGACATTAATCTGTTGAACATATCCTCTTATGATGATTGGTGGGAGTGGTTCTCTAGCCTTCGGCTCCCTCCCAAGCTGAAGTTGCTTTTGGAAGGTGTTTTTTACATCACTTGGTGGTCGGTTTGGAACTTCCGTAATAAATCTATCTTTGGCCATATCTTCCCGTCTAAAGCTCAGTTGTTTGATGATATTGTGGCGCTTTCTTTCACGTGGTGTAGATCTAGAAGCAAGTTAAATTTTAGTAGGATAGATTGGTTAAAGAATCCTCTATTTATTTCCTTGTAATCCTTCTCTAGCTCCTTGCTAGCGTTTCAATAAAATCTGTTGTTCAAAAAAAAATTAATCTTGAGTTTGGCAGTGCTTAAAGGCGTTTTGTAGACACCATATCAAGCGCTTCAAACCAAGGGTGTTACCATTTGATGACACTACTTACTGTTAGTTTAGCAATATAATATTTGAAACAAATCTATTTGATCAACGATTCATGTAACTTTTATTTGGCAAAACTAACTCTTGCTGGAACTGGAGATGGAGCTGTAGATGGAGCTGGAGATGGAGATAGTGATGGTGATAGAGATTATGAAAAGTGATTATTTTTATAAGCTGCATGAAGTAACATTTGATTTTAAAAGATTATGAAAGATTATTATTTATATAAATATCTTATAATTTTGTCTGCCAAACGAAGCTTATATTTTAAGTAGCTTATTTTTCAAAAAAATAAGCATAATCTCTTGATAATCTTGTGTACCAAACATGCCCTAAACCTTAAGTAAACGAAATACATTACAAGAAGGTCCTCGTGCCTCCGAAATGGCCCCCTTATGTACCTCCCGTTTCCTTCCCAAATCCACACACCATCCCGAATGAGCAATCACCGCTCACTGAAAAACTAGCATGTTTACATGCAATATGTGTGTCGTGTCACCATCCTTGTGATCCCATCACACCACTCTCGGGTGGCTATCCACTGCACGTCACTTTCACTCTTACGTTTCCCTCGCTAGTAATTTCGTAAATGAACGTTTGTGTTTGTCAAAACAGCATACACACATAACTAGGGGTGTTATATGGTCGGGTTATCGGGGTCGGGTTGAGTCGGGTTTTCAGTTTTTTTAAAAATGACCCGTAACGCGACCCGATAAGAAATCGGGTTATCGGGTATTTATCGGGTCAGGTGATTCGGTTTCTCGGGTTATAAGATAAATCCATCTCTACATAAATAAACGAGTAGATAGACAACATTATATAGTTTCCGAACAAAATGTCACTGTATATTTACTCTTCTAGGCAACCAATGCACACGAAATAGCATTTATATATCTTGTAATTCTTTGTTGCATCTGTTTTGTTCATGCTCATCACAAAAGAACTCTTTTCTAGTTGATTTGGTATCCTTCAAATAAATGTTGAATGGTACCCTCCTCAAAAGTTCCATCTTCAGCTAACAATACTTCAATAGTTCAATGCGTATTTATATGAGAGTAGTAAACATGTTCAAAGTTTGATTTCAAAATAACTTTATGCCCTCATGTTTTTTCACGATTTTTACATAAAAGTCTATTTGAGTTCTTGAACATTGTGTTGCAAAAAAGAATCACAACCAAAAGACTTTATCAAGTCTATCGTGACTCACTACATTGGAGTTTAGGCTAGGCATTAAAGTGACCATCAACGACCTTCATTTTTCCTGTCACATCAGCTTTCACTCTTCGCCGACTTACAAACGACTTTTTACCCCTATAAAGCGACATTTTTTTTTCTTTTTTCAAATTTTTTTAACAACCAAATTAAATTTCATTAAATAATAAAAACATTACATCATAATTCAAATAACATTAAAACATTACAATAATAATTAAAAACTTAAACTAATAATCTAAGTTATATTGCTCATTGATTTTGTCATTCATCTCTTGCAGCTTCTGTTATGTATTGCGAGCAAAGAATGGTTGAATTCTGAATTGTAGAAGATGTATTTGTCCCGTTTCTTTTTTTCGGCTAATTCAAGTGTGCGACGTTGTATTTCAAGTCTCTTTCTTTTCAATTCCGCTGCTTCCCGACGCACCGCCTCTTGGATATCCAACTCTCGATTCTTCAACTGTATATAGGAGTCTTGTTGCTCCTTTATCTTTTTACATTTTGCCGACTTAATGTTGAAGAATTTTTCGGCTACCAAATCAACAAATGAAGAAGATCTCTCATGGAGGCTGATGATTTCTTCTTCTTAGCTTGGTCACGACCCATTGGTCGCTGTTCTTTAGTCTCTTCATCAGACTCATCCGCTTCATTGTTCAAATTAAAACCACCAGGTGGAGGTGGTTTCAGACACATTGCACCAACCTTGGCACAACACGATCTCTTCCTCCGTTGTCCATTCTTTTGACGGCTCTTTGGTATCATTCTTCTTGGCCTTTAAAGCACGTTTCGAGGGCTTTTTAGCTTTGACGGGTGACATCTCTACAACAAGAGAGTCATCGTCAACTGGAGCCGAACCGTGAGTCGAACCTTAACCCATAGATTAATCTTGAGTCGGATAATACTCTTGACTATACATTAACTTCTCAATATCCATATCAAGAGTAACACGATTAAGCGGAGAATACGATTTATTTTCTTGGAAAGACGTCGATGAATCCATAATAAAACGATACAATCCAGTTGATGATTGGTAGAAAGTATTTCGGTTGTTATACGGAGGCATAAATGGACGATTTTGATAAAATATGTTAGGATTTGTGGTGGTTGTGGTAATTGTGATTGATATTCAAAACTTGGGGATCGAAAGCGAATGGGTGGTGAGACATCGGATAATTGAAAATTCAGATCTGGTGTTATATGCAGAACGCTTTCTTGAATTCGGGATCTTGGGGTTTTTGATTTGGGAGTTCTCTTATTAAACATGGTGAAATGAATATGAGAAGTAATTTGAATTGTTGCTTGAATTTGTGGAAAAAATGGTGAAATGAGTTTGGTATTTATAGTGTTAAAGTGTTTAAATTTTAAAAGTTAAAAAAGTTTTTTTATATATTAAATGAGATAACCGTTGGATTTTGTGTGATATTCTCACACTCGACCATCGATCGTCTGCTCGACCACCATTCCCACACGATCGACGGCGACCGACTGTGGCACTATAGAGGCGATCAGTGACCGACTAGGTCGACCGACCTATAGTACCCAGCCTTATAAAATAAAGTTTACAAAGCATAAGGCATGCTATATGATATACAGTCTAATTATGAAGGTAAGGTGAGGTGTTTTCTTTCACTATAAAAGTGAAAATTTAGTGATTTAATTTTATATAGTAACATCACAACCCGTAATATAACTTTTTTCTCATGTATTGCAATAACTAATTTGGCTTACGAGGTACTAGCAGGGTACTCGTGCGTTGCAACGGCAGGTATCTTGTGATTAAATTCAGGCGCCAATAAAATAAAAATGAAACTGATTAACCGGAGAAAGAAAACACGACCCTAGTCCAACCCGATTCACCTGTTTTTACCAGTTTTGACCGGTCCTTCTTCGTTTCATTTTCGGACGGATTTTATTGGCTAGCCAAACCGGTGGCGACTCTGATTTTTGGTTAAACCTGTTGGTGCGGTCCAATTTTTAAAACCATATGGGTAGCATCAACTTGTTAGCATATAAACTGTATTAAGCTTTGTATGTTTTACTCCTTCCGTCTCAAAATTATTGTCCCCTATTGACTTTTTAAGTCTTTTTCTTCCAACTTTGACCTTAAATATGTTTGTTTGTGTTATGTAATACTTGATGAAAATCATAACTATGAAAATACATTTAAAAACTAATCAATTCAAATACTTTTCAGTAAGTATTATATAACACAAACAAAAATATTTAAGGTCAAAGATGAAAGAAAAAGACTTGAAAAGTCAATAGAGGACAATAATTTTGGGACAACAGGAGTATTAATTTGTAGTTAGTGGCACTAATCATCCCTAGCCGATACTATTAGCAATAATCATCCCTGAGTAGCAAATGTCCGGCAAAAATCATCCTTATTAGGGATGATTTTTGCAAAAAGTTTAACAAAAAGTTTTGCAAAAAACATCCCTTCAGGGATGATTATTGCCGAACGTTTCACCACTCAGGGATGATTAGTGTCAATAGTATCGGCTAGGGATGATTAGTGCCACAAACTACAAACCACAGGGATGATTTTTGCAGTTTACTCATTTTTTTATTTTAGGAGTGTTTTAAGAATAACATCAATTAGTGTTTTTATTAGTCTATACTTTTAACATATGCATGGAGAAAATAAATGTCAAACATTTTGCTTGAATATTTGTATTTGTTAGATAGTTGATTTTGTTGTGAATATTGCATTGATTTTGTTTTTGGTGAAAAATGAAAATGTTTTTTTTAATAATGTTGTTGTTACATGGAAGTCAGGGGATGTTTGTTTCGGCTTATGAAACATAAGCCTATTTGAGCTTATATATCATAAGCCCTAATTTTTCGGCTTATTTTGAGACTTGTGGGTTATATAAGTTTATTATGATATGATAAACTTATATAAGCTTAAAAGTCTCAAAATAAGCCAGAAAATTAAGGCTTATGAAATATAAGCCGAAATCAATTATTATGATGTAGGGGGTGTTTGGGATTGCTTATTGAAAATAGATTATGCGTTTTGAAAATGAATAATTAGATAATCAGCGGTTACAAAACGTGATTCTAAAAAATAGTGTTTGGATTTGATTATGTGGTTTGAAATCGCAATAATCAGATAATTAAATTTTTAGTGTTTGGCAAATCAGATTATTCGTTTAATTAATAGGTAAAATGACTAAAATAGATATTTTTTGTATTTTTGAACTACCTTTAATATAATCTATAAAAATAATTTTAAAAAACTTGATAACATCACTTTTTTATACAAATTCTACTACTTAGTAATAAAAATGATGTTGGGCTTTAAAGGAAAAAAAGCCTTTTAAAATCACAAGTAGGGTTACATCCACTTAACACTTTCACACTTTCACACTTTCACTTCTCTATTATTTTCTTCCAGCCGTTATGTTAACAAAACACTTGAAAAGGATTGAAGTTTAACAAGTCAACTTCTACAACAGTAGCTCAAGGAGATCTCTTGCAAAGTTGTTATGTTGTGTCTTCTGATATTGTAACAATGGGTAACAGGTAAAAAAATGTACAAATCTAACTCTTATACAAGGGCAGTTGTGTAATTTAAGATGAAAAGGAGAATCACGTTTTCTGGCAGCAGGTGGTTACCTACTTTTGCAAAACTGCGTTTTGATTGCTCCAAAACGTTGATAAGCGATTATTAACTTTCATTTGCCAAACACTCAAATTTGCTTATTTGCGTTTTAAAAATGAAATAATCAGATAATCTATGCGAAAACGCACTCCCAAACACCACCATAATAAACTTATATAAGCCTCCTAAGCCTCAAAATAAGCTAGAAAATTAGGGCTTATGAAATATAAGCCCAAATGGGCTTATGTTTCATAAGCCGAAACAAACACCCCCTCAGTGTGTGTGCTTTTATAAGGAATCTGTTTGGTGTCTTGTTGACCGTTGGTTTTGTATATTGATGGATAATATACATGCAATGAAATCATAAAATACTTTGGGACAATGTAACGTATATAAACTGCAGCCTATGGTCATAAACAGCTGAACCATCATCACTAACACCATCAACATCTTCTTCATTTCTATCAACGCATGATGGATGTTCCTTAATACCCGACCCGTATGCAACGAAAACCTTGGCTACAAAACTGTCAAGACTAGTCCATTTTAAAGATTTTCGTTTTGCACACCAACTGTTCGGTGAAATGTCTGAACCAATAATTTCACAAAATGAAAAAAAATGAAGAAAGTTAAGAATTGATGAAGAAGATCATGACCGTTTATGCAATTAATTCTAAAATTTAATTAGACATATGTAATTATTTGAAATAAAAAAAAATAATGACTTGGAAATCTAGCCGGTCATATTAGTAATATTCTCACAAAACAAACAAGTACGTTGTTGAAGTCATCCAATAAAAAAGTAAGTGTATCAAGTCGGCACAAAATGAAAAGTACGTATCTATTTTATAGCTTTAACCCTTGTTTACATGAAGTCTACTTTTTTATTAGAAGTTTTTTGTTCACGGAATATGGAATTGAAAGAAAAAGGATTGTAGAATTGTTGCGGTTCGATATTGTTCTTTATCGGATGAACTTATTTTTAATTCGTATTGGTATTGATGTCGGTAACAGTATTTGGTATTTGCATCGGGTTGTAATGGGTTTTGCTGGTTAGTTTGGTAGCCGCTTGTTTGTATAATTCGTTGGTGATTGTGCATCTCTGCATTAACAATATGTTTTGGTTATGCCTGGTCTAATTATGTATCTGGTTTTGCTATGCCTGGTCTAATTATATGTCTGGTTTTGCTCTGGTTTGTCTGCATCTGCCTTGGAATCTGCTCTGAATCTGCTGTCTGAATATGTTCTTCGTCTGCCTCTGTTCGGATCTCTATGCTGAATATGTTTGTCTACCTGAATCTGTTCTTCGTCAACCTCTGTTAGGATCTCTCTGATGAATCTGTTGTATGTCTGAATCTGCTCTTCGTCTACCTTTGTTCGGATCTCTCTGTTGTCAGCCTGGGCTGCTCTCGTTCATCTTCATGTTTGTGTAATTCTGTGCTCTGCACCTGTTTGGATTCCATCAGATTGAGACTTCGTCTAGCACCGAGTTTGCACTCTAGGACACTTTGCTTTTCATTTGCTTTTCAGTTTTAGTTTAGTTTAGTTTTTTTGACAAACTCCCAGCATTTTTTGATACAACATTATGAGTTTGAGAGAGGGTGTTAGTTTAATAAGGCTCAGTTGGCCCGTAGTAGTCTAGGCCCATTTAACATTTAGGTTTTCCTCTGTTTAGTTTCTATTTAATGTATTTGTATTGTACACTATTTTCTGAATATGAATAACATATTTTCAGTATTTCCTTTTTGATTTCAACACCGATAACCTGATAAGAAAAATTTCAACCCTAAACTGACTCAATAACAATATCGGGTTATCGGGTTCAGATCAAAATCACCCGACAAGAATTTTAAAATTGATTTAACCCAACCCGTTATCGGGTTCGAGGTCAACCCGACCCTACTGAAACCCCTACGCGTAACGACATCAAGCACAAAACATTTTACTAAGAGTAAATTACACCTTTCGTCCTTGTGGTTTGCGTTGACCATAGCGTCTAGTTCTTTGACCGAAAAAATGCACCGTCCGTCCTTAAGTGGGAAACATTTTCTGTCATTGGTCCTTCAATTTAACGTGCCACAATAACGCTCGTTAAGTCAATACATGTGATACCCACATGAGGGTATTTTGGTCTTTTCGCCCTTGTCTTCTTCTTCCTCATATTACAAGTGGTTTCACATTTGTCTTTCCTCTTGTTAATCTCGTTGTATTTTTAATACCCAAAAAGAAAACCCATCTTCCTTTATCAAAAAAAAATTGAAACACAAATCACCATCATCTATTAACAAAATCAACACCCCACCAACACACCTTAGACTCATAATCTTCAAACAATTCTTTTTTTCACCATTTTAGAAAATCAAAAGATCTAGTTTTCATAGTAATATATCCATCCATCTGAACATTTCTTATTAGTTATTTTACAATGATTTTCACCTATGTCCCATTTTAAAAATTGTGTGTTCTTATATGTAATGAATGAAACCCCAACAAAATCAAAACCCATATCATGTATGAGGATGAGAATGATGATTACTTGATTAGTGTGACAATCAAAACCCATATCAAATTTCACCACCCAGCAAACCATCACCGCACATACCATAACAAATATTTGTATTTGTTAGATGGTTGGTTTTGTTGTGAAATATTGCATTGATTTTGTTTTTGGTGAAAAATGAAAATGTTTTTTTAATAATGTTGTTGTTACATGGGTGTCAGGGGGTGTTTGTTTCGGCTTATGAAACATAAGCCTATTTGAGCTTATATTTCATAAGCCCTAATTTTTTGGCTTATTTTGAGACTTGTGGGCTTATATAAGTTTATTATGATATGATAAACTTATATAAGCTCAAAAGTCTCAAAATATGCCAGAAAATTGAGGCTTATGAAATATAAGCTGAAATCAAATTTGATTTTGGCTTATATTTCATAAGCCTTAATTTTCTGGTTTATTTTGAGACTTAGGTGGCTTATATAAGTTTATTATATAATAAACTTATATAAGCCACCTAAGTCTCAAAATAAACCAGAAAATTTTGGCTTACCCCTCAGTGTGTGTGGTTTTATAAGGAATATGTTTGGTGTCTTGTTGACTGTTGGTTTTGTATATTGATGGATAATATACATGCGATGAAAATCATGAAATACTTTGGGATAATGTAACGTATATAAACTGCAGCCTATGGTTATAAACAGCTGAACCATCATCACTAACACCATCAGCATCTTCATTTCTATCAACGCGTGATGGGTGTTCCTTAATACCCGACCCGTATGCAACTGAAACCTTGGCTACAAACCTGTCAAGACTGGTCCATTTTAATGATTTTCGTTTTGCACACCAACTGTTCGGTGAAATGTCTGAACCAATAATTTCACAAAATGAAAAAATTGAAGAAAGTTAAAAATTGATGAAGAAGATCACGACCGTTTATGCAATTAATTCTAAAATTTAATTAGACATGTGTAATTATTTGAAATAAAAAAATAAAAAATAATGACTTGGAAATCTAGCTGGTCATATTAATAATATTCTCACAAAACAAACAAGTAAGTTGTTGAAGTCATCCAATAAAAAAGTAAGTGTATCAAGTCGGCACAAAATAAAAAGTATGTAGCTATTTTATAGCTTTTTCCATTCTTTACATGAAGTCTACTTTTTTATTAGAAGTTTTTTGTTCACGGAATATGGAATTGAAAGAAAAAGGATTGTAGAATTGTTGCGGTTCGGTATTGTTCTTTATCGGATGAACTTCTTTTTAATTCGTATTGGTATTGATGTCGGTATCAGTATTTGGTATTTGCATCTGGTTGTAATGGGTTTTGCTGGTTAGTTTGGTAGCCGCTTGTTTGTATAATTTGTTGGTGATTGTGCATCTCGGCATTAACAATATGTTTTGGTTATGCCTAGTCTAATTATGTATCTGGTTTTGCTATGTCTGGTCTAATTATGTGTCTGGTTCTGCTCTGGTTTGTCTGCATCTGCCTTGGAATATGCTCTGAATCTGCAGTCTGAATATGTTCTTCCTCTACCTCTGTTTGGATCTCTATGCTGAATATGTTTGTCTACCTGAATCTGTTCTTCGTCAACCTCTGTTCGGATCTCTCTATTGAATCTGTTGTATGTCTTAATCTACTCTTCGTCTACCTATGTTCGGATCTCTCTGTTGTCAGCCTGGTCTGCTCTCGTTCATCTTCATGTTTGTGTAATTATGTGCTCTGCACCTGTTTGGATTCCATCGGATTGAGACTTCGTCTAGCACCGAGTTTGCACTTTAGGACACTTCGCTTTTCATTTGCTTTTCAGTTTTAGTTTAGTTCAGTTGTTTTTTTTGACAAACTCCCAGCGTTTTTCACTACAACATTATGAGTTTGAGAGAGAGTGTTAGTTTAATAAGGCTTAGTTGGCGCGTAGTAGTCTAGGCCCATTTAACATTTAGGTTTTCCTGTGTTTAGTTTCTATTTAATGTCTTTGTATTGTACATTATTTTCTGAATATGAATAACATATTTTTAGTATTTCCTCTTTGATTTCAACACCGATAACCTGATAAGAAAATTTTCAACCCTAACCTGACTCAATAACAATATCGGGTTATCGGGTTCAGATCAAAATCACCCGACAAGATTTTTTAAACCGATTTAACCCGACCCGTTATCGGGTTCGAGGTCAACCTGACCCTACTAAAACCCCTACGCATAACGACATCGAGCACAAAATATTTTACTAAGAGTAAATTACACCTTTCGTTCTTGTGGTTTGCGTTGACCACAGCCTATAGTCCTTTGACCCAAAAAAATGCATCGTCCGTCCTTAAGTGGGAAACATTTTCTGTCGTTGGTCCTTCACTTTAACGTGCCTCAATAACGCTCGTTAAGTCAATACATGTGATACCCACATGAGGGTATTTTGGTCTTTTCGCCCTTGTCTTCTTCTTCCTCATATTACAAGTAGTTTCACATTTGTTTTTCCTCTTGTTAATCTCGTTGTTTTTTTAATACCCAAAAAGAAAACCCATCTTCTTTTATAAAAAAAATTGAAACACAAATCCCCATCTTCTATTAACAAAACCAACACACCTTAGACTCATAATCTTCAAACGATTCTTTTTTTCACCATTTTAGAAAATCAAAAGATCTAGTTTTCATAGTAATATATCTATCCATCAGAACATTTCTTATTGCTTATTTTACAATGATTTTCACCTATGTCCTATTTTTAAAAATCGTTTGTTCTTATATGTAATGAATGAAACCCCAACAAAATCAAAACCCATATCATGTGTGGGGATGAGAATGATGATTACTTGATTAGTGTGACAATCAAAACCCATATCATATTTCACCACCCAGCCAACCATCACCGCACATACCATAACAAATATTTGTATTTGTTAGATAGTTGGTTTTGTTGTGAAATATTGCATTGATTTTGTTTTTGGTGAAAAATGAAAATGTTTTTTTAATAATGTTGTTGTTACATGGGAGTCAGGGGGTGTTTGTATAACACCCCGTGATTTCAGGTCATGTTACGACTTCGAGTTTCCAATATTTAATTATTTCTTTTTAGATTTTAGCTTTATTTGCGTAGCTATGCATCTTAACCGCATTAGTTAAATCGCGAAGGCACAAAAATTCAACGTTTAGCTAGAGACGTAACCCAAGCTCATTAAGGCCCTACACGATCCCTTCATATTCGTCGTTTAATTTATTTTCACGACAAGAAAGTTACTTGGTCACATTCATTTAATTTTATCAAAGTAAAAACTCCTTAAAACAAACTACACCAAAACTTAACTTTTATAAATTAGGGAGCTAGATTAAAAAAACCATGTTCACCTACAAACTTGCAAAGGACGCCTGTTTTTCTCCACACCATCACATGTACACACATTTTAAATTTTGGAAGATATACACAAGATTTCAAAACCCTCTTTATCCTCCTTAAACCACCGGTTAAAGGCCCACATCCTTTTTCTTGTATAAACTCTCAACAACCCGTGATGCATATAGCTATTCTTTTTGGTTTTCTACTTCCCAAAGCCTTAAATCTCTTCAACCCACATACAGTGATCGACTTTTCATCCCTGTGCAAGATGCTTTCCCTAAATTGCATTGACATAAACATGTGAGCACCTCCTTTGACTAGTAAACCTTCTTTGCTTGAGTGTATAAATATGAAGGCATCTCTCACCCTTGTAATCACAGGAAAACACAAGTCCAAACTCTACTACACTCACTCATTTCTCACCCTTGTAATCACAGGAAAACACAAGTCCAAACTCTACTACACTCACTCCTCTGTCACCTTTGTTTCAGAAAACACATCAACCCACATCCTTGTGAAATTATCAAACGTTATATACAAAACCCTAAAAACCATAAAAACCCTAACCCTAAATTCGTCCCTTTTGTCAAAGTTCAAGCAAGCTAGGTGTCTTCGTGGGTTATAAGTGCATTAGCATGGTGAATATTGTTGTGGAACAATTGGTTTGGGTATTGGGTCGCATCAGAAAGGTTTAGACAACTAGGGTTTTCGTTGGTTCAAGTCAATACCCACATTTTCCTTCAAGCTTTGGTGAGTCCCACTCTTTTAATCCCATCATTATATGTATGCAATTTATATGTCAATAGGGTTGTGCTTGAGAAAACCTAAGTAGAAAAGATATAATGAAAACTATACATGAAGAAGGGCGTACCTACTGATGTCGAGTAGTAGAAGGGAAATACAATGGTTTTGGGTGTTATCAATTTGACTAGCTAATTGAAACGTATTAATAGAGTGCCTTAGAATACACCCACTTCCTGCCAAAGTTACGATTTGGGTATAAAATTGAATTGGAAAATCACATGTCAACTCACCCCTTTTCTTTTGTTGCACGATGCAAACAAGGGGGTGACTTTAGGGGTAAAATGTAACTAGTTATCGTGACACATAAATCCAGGGACTAATTGATAGTTGTAGACGACCTAATAAGCTTTATTTAGCAATTTGAATCATCGAAAACGATTGAGAAATGAGCCCGCAAACTGAGTCTAAAGTTAGTACTGTTGTCGTGTACTCAACAGTTAAAACTGTTGGCAATCGCGACCCCCCATCCCTTTGCACTCGTTTTTGACCCAGTTATCCACCTCTAACCACGAAACTTATAAAAGGCAAATTGTAGCACTCCTGGCCTAGTTTATAAATGTATTTTTAGTTTGTCATAAGGTTGCGTAACGAATCCGAAAACTAAGCTTAAAGTTAGTATTGCTGCCATGTTTTTCGGCCAAGTTAATACTGCTGGCTGAATGGTCGACACCCCTAACTTTGGCCTCGTTTTTAGTCACTATAACGACTTAGAATTGCAAAACTTATAAAATATGAATTGTTGTACTCCTGGTCTAGTTTTCAAAACCACTTTTTGTTTGAAATTTCATTGAGTAACGAGTCTAGGATTTGATTATAAACTTTTGCGTTTGTCCCCTAAATTTTATAAAGAAAACTTAATTTTAAATGCGTTTTGTTATAACTTCGCCCAATTGTTTAACACGTTTAGAGACCAAACCAAATGTCTATTGAATAAACTATAAAAGTACCCGCGACTTAGTTTCTAAATTGTTCGATATCGTAATTTACATGTTTGATTGTAAGAGATTATGACCCAATACATTTGGCAAATTTTCATGAACAATCACATTTTAAGCAAGTAATATTTTCTCAACTCAAGCACAATA
Organism: Tanacetum coccineum; assembly: GCA_026074375.1. Lineage (NCBI taxonomy): Eukaryota > Viridiplantae > Streptophyta > Magnoliopsida > Asterales > Asteraceae > Tanacetum > Tanacetum coccineum. The sequence goes on along the minus strand of BQNB010022836.1, from coordinate 37,483 downwards.
CTATGGACAAGATTGCATGCATTTTAGTATATATTACATGATTAGTAATATGAGTATTATTCATTTAGATAGCGGATAGAGTTTGCATCGTTTTTCGTGCCTGCCGTTACTTGATATTATCTTGCTATTGCATCAAGGTGAGTTTATAGTCCCCACTTTTATACTTTCTAATCATTTATCAAATCTCGGAGATGAGATCATATTTATTTTACAAAATGGATGTACGTACATTTTAAATTCAAATATTACGAGTTTGCCTAAGTAGCTATAACCCACCATGCCCTTTATCATGAACTGTCAATTGCATAGATGTAATTGCTAATTGCATTATGTGAGCGCAAATGTTATGAATATATCTATTTAGGATTAACATCAATGTTCGGGAAAGTAACACTTGCTAGTTTACCGGTTGGCCGGAAACGACGAATGTATACCATTTGAAATCATAGATGTTACGGGTTGAACATCTACATTGGGCACCATCATTCATATGTATTTGATATACATACATTGTTTAGCTTCAATGTCATGAGCTTAGTTCATTTCGTAATACATTTTTGTGATATTGTATTCGTTACTTTATTACAGGAAAATCTTGCCATCCACTTCATTCAATTTATAAACCTATAAATTCACCAATATTACTGTTGACAGTTTAAACATGTTTTCTCAGGTCAATAAGGTGCAAGTCAAGGATACATTGGGTGGTCGTCTTTTGAAGTCATATTAATATAAAGATTTACATGCATTACATTTTTGGATATTGTTATGTTGTGAAATCTTTACATTATTGTTAGGAATTACAGATTTGATGATTACAAAACCCATAAACAGAAATGAAGAAAGAAGAAACAAAAGGAAACAAGATATGCTAAAGAAGGAAACAAGATCAAGATTAATGTTGATTGAAATCAACATTAATGTTGAAGATATAGATTAGTCAAACATTAATGTGATTAGTCAAACATTAATGTGATGATTAATGTCAATTAATTAGTTTCCTAATTGTATTATGTTTTCTTTTGAAACAATAAGGACCTATTATGTAATAGTTAGTTAGCTTTGTTAGTAAGCTAGGGTTTCTTGTAACCTCCCTCTATTATATAAAGAGGGTAGGCGTCTAGGTTACAGGTATCCATTCATAGTAGACTTCTCCAATGAGAGTCTAGAAACGCATAGAAAGCGTGTGTAGTAGTTAGTAGTTAGTTTCTTTATTAATGTTTAATAAAGAAAACCTTATTAGTAACATGATTGTGTTCTTTATATTCCGTTGCGTGTTACAATCATTGTTATCATACCTTAGATGAGTCCTAATAACGATCTATGGAATCATTATAGGATTTCACAATTATCAAGTTAAACAAGATAAGCATATGAGCTTTGTAACAAACCATTTATGAAACCCAATGTATCAGTTTTTAAATAACTCTTTTAGAGGTCGTTCTCATAACTTGTGCTATTGATCTATGAAGTAATTTCCCCGAAACATCATGTTCCGCTGTGGCCTATTTTAGGGGTGTTACAGATTGGTATCAGAGTCAAGGTTATAGAGAACCAGGTCAAATGTTTTTTGCTTGGTCTATAATCGTTTTCAAACATGGTGTCATTTAAAAGTTTTCAAAGGGACATACATATAAACAAGTAGTGTTGCATCTAGTTTGCATCTAGTATACATACTTACATGTCATGCATTATTTTAGCATTAGTTGATTATACTAAGTGCTTACATAGGTTATATACGTGTTATTATTACATTACGTATATTACTGCTTGTCTTTTATAATATACTTATACAAGTTTATATAATGGTTACAGATTTGCCATGTCATCAGACAATGCATCGTCCGCTGTTACCTATACGTTCGTATCTTCCGATTCAAACGGACCAGCATCATGGGGTATTCCACTCGTGAATGCCGGCGAGCTTTCGAAGATGGACTCGTACGAGGAGGTTGCCCAACAAGGGCAAGCACACCCACTGTCACCTGCCTATGTACCTGATCCCATGGAGTTGGATGAGCATGTACCAGTATATGTTCCGGAGCCAGAGCACCCGGAGTACCATACACCATCATATGATGACATTCAGGTCGAGGATTAGCCTTATGCTGATAATGCTTCACTGACTGCTGAGTCACCTAGATACATTGCTGACTCGGATTCGATGGAGGAGGATACTTATGAGGATTCTATTGATTATCCAGATGAGCCCAAAGATGGCCAGAAGGATGACAATGAGGATCCCAAGGAGGATCCTAGTGAGGAACATAAGCCCAAGGGTGACGACGATGATGATGATACAGATGATGAGGATGAGGAGCCCACTAAGGACGAGGAGGAGGAGACCCCAGCTCCGGCTGACTCTTCTGTGGTACTTGTTGTTGACCCTGTTCCCTTAGTCGGGGATACAAAGGCATTTGAGACTGATGAGTCTGCACCTACACCTAGATCACCTCAGACTATGGTCCTTTTTTCTCAGACACGTCTATGTAGGGCACAGAATACTATCAGACTTGAGCCACCTATGTCAACATCCATAAAGGCACGCATTGCTGAGCATGTTGTCTCACCTATACCACCCACCAGCCCTGCCTATGATCAGGCACCATTAGGTCATAAAGCAGCCATGATCCGTATAAGAGATGACATCCTCGAGGAGGACATGCCACCTCGGAGGAGATTTGTACTTGCTGCTCCCCCACCTGGGTGTGATGTAGCAGAGAGTTCTGCTGCTGCTAGAGCACCTAGAGGTTAGTATGATTTTGTTGATACTGTTGAGGCAGAACAGGGTTTGATTCGTAGTCCTGGTCATGATGCCCGGGCTATTGCTAGAGCTGCTGACAGAGCAGAGGTTGTTGGTTATGTTAGAGCTTTACAAACCTTTGAGCATAGGATGATGACTTCTATTGAGGAAGTCAACTTGAGGGTCAGCTACCAGGCACAGGTTTGCAGGCAAAAGAGTGAGGATTTCTATACACAGTTATATGATGCTCAGACTGACCGTAGAGACATTAGACTAGAGATTGATATAGTGAAAGGCCAGAGGACCGCTTACGAGACAGAGTTGCATGAGGTATGCCAGGCTTACCTTAGTTTTGAGGCTCGAAACAAGGCATTATTGGGGCGACTTGAGACACTGGAGACTCACATGAGTCGTATGGAGTGGTAGCGCCAGAGAGCTGAGAATGATGCAGTCAGACAGATGATGCGTACCCATGTACTAGAGGCTAGAGCTCAGATTGATACGGTGGAGGACACCAGCAGTAGCTGTTAGTTGTACTTTTCATTTCTAGCTATCTTGTATAGTCTATTAAGTTTTATGGGTAACTCCCAGCTAATAGACTCTAGGACGTATTTTCATTTTCTGTAATAGATCATTAGTGATCATTTTGTATCCAAACAAATCATGTACGATATGACATTATGTTATGAAATGTTGATGTATTATGTTATGGTTGATTTCATTTTATTCATTCTTCATAGTGTTGTGGTGTAATTATTATTATCATATCTAATTGTATCGACATTGTAATTATATCTCACGTACATTGTATTCTTGTGATTAGTAGAATCATGCCTGTAACAAGATAAGGAGCAAACGACGCCATGACTCCAGAATCCATTCAAGCTATGATCGATCGGGCAATCTAAAGAAACTCTACCCATACTCAGGATGATGCAAGACACAATTCGGGTGGAGGACTTAGAAGGCCTGTGCAACCTGCACGTGTCTGTTCCTACACTGATTTCATGAAATGCCAACCCTTGAACTTTAAGGGAACTAAAGGCGTTGTTGGTTTGTCTCAATGGCTCAAAAAGATGGAATCGGTATTTCACATTAGTGGTTGTGCCATTGACAATCAAGTGAAGTTCGCTACCTGCACTCTGCTAGGTGTTGCACTAACCTGGTGGAATGGTTACGTGAGGACCTTAGGTCATGATGCTGCATATGCTATGACTTGGGGAACTCTTAAGAAGAAGTTGACTGACAAATATTGTCCAAAAGGTGAAATTAAGAAACTTGAAATTGAACTGTAGAATCTTAGGGTCAGGGAAAACGATGTTGCAACCTATACTCAGCGTTTCCAAGAACTAGCCTTGATGTGCACCAAATTTCTTACCAATGAGACCAAAAAGGTTGACAAGTACATTAGTGGACTTCCTGATAACATTTATGGGAATGTCATGTCTGCAAGACCCAAAACTCTTGATGAGGCTATCGAGTTGGCCAACGACTTGATGGATAAAAAACTACGCAATTATGCAGAAAGGCAGAATGACAATAAGAGAAAGGCTGATGACTCATCAAGAAACAATCAACAACCACACAAGAAGCAAAATGTAGCTAGGGCATACACTGCTGGCCCTAGTGAAAAGAAGGCTTATACTGGAACTCTACCTCTGTGCACCAAGTGCAATTACCACCACACCGGGCAATGTGCACCCAAATGTGGAAACTACAATAGATATGGTCATGCTACCAATGATTGTTGGGTCAATACCAACAACAACAACAACAAGAATCAAAAGGCAGGAGCATGCTATGAATGTGGTAGCACTGGTCACATAAAGAAGAATTGCCCAAAACTGAAGAACCGTAGGAATGGCAACGGGAATGGCACAGCTCAGGGAAGAGCTTATGCTTTGGGAGGAAGAGATGCTAGCCCAGACTCTAACGTCATCACGGGTACGTTTCTCCTCAACAACCGTTATGCTACAATTTTGTTTGATACTGGTGCGGATAGGAGCTTTGTATCTAATACCATTAGTGCCTTGATTAACATTACCCCTACTACGTTAGAAAGTCATTATGACGTAGAATTAGCCAATGGGGAAATCATAGGAGTTAATACCATAATTCGTGGTTGCAGTCTAAACTTCATAAACCATCCTTTCAACATCGACTTGATGCCAGTCCCACTCGGTAGTTTTGACGTCATTATTGGGATGGACTGGTTAACAAAGTATCATGGAGTGATCATCTGTGACGAGAAGATTGTACGTGTTTCGTTCGGAAGGGAGATATTAATTTTTTAAGGCAATGGAAACAACCTAAAGGAAGAATCCCGACTAAATATCATTTCGTGCACTAAAGCACAAGAGTACTTGTCAAAGGGATGTGATGTCTTTTTGGCACACGTTACCACGAAGGAAGATAAAGACAAGTCGAAGGGAAAGCGACTTGAGGACGTGTCGATCGTCAGAGACTTTCCTGAAGTTTTTCCTGAAGACTTGCCGGGTATTCCACCAGCTCGACAAGTAGAATTCCAAATTGATTTAGTACCAGGTGCTGCACCTGTAGCTCAGGCGCCTTATTGGTTGGCACCATCCGAAATGAAAGAACTGGCGGAACAACTTCAAGAAATATTCGAAAAGGGATTTATAAGACCCAACTCTTCACCCTGGGGAGCCCCGGTCTTGTTTGTCAAAAAGAAAGATGGATCGTTCCGTATGTGCATCGATTATCATGAACTGAACAAGCTAACGGTGAAGAACCGTTATCCACTTCCTAGAATTGATGACTTGTTCGACCAACTTCAAGGATCGAGTGTCTACTCAAAGATTGACCTACGATCAGGTTACCACCAGTTGAGGGTTCGCAAGGAAGATATCACGAAGACCGCGTTTAGGACGCGCTATGGCCATTATGAATTTCAAGTGATGCCTTTTGGTTTGACAAACGCGCCCGTTGTATTTACGGACCTCATGAATCGGGTGTGCAAGCCGTACTTGGATATATTTGTGATTGTCTTTATCGACGACATACTAATTTATTCAAAGAACAAGGAAGAGCATGAAGAGCATCTCAAGCTAATCTTGGAACTACTTAAGAAGGAGGAATTGTACGCAAAATTTTCCAAGTGTGAATTCTGGATTCCAAAAGTGCAATTTCTCGGCCATGTGATAGACAGCAAGGGCATCCATGTAGATCTCGCAAAGATCGAGTCAATTAAAGATTGGGCATCTTCTAAGAGTCCAATAGAGATCCGCTAATTTTTAGGACTCGCCGGTTACTACAGAAGATTCATTGAAGGTTTTTCCAAAATCGCAAAGTCAATGACTAAGCTGACTCAAAAGAATGTGAAGTTTGACTGGGGAGAAAAAGAGGAAGCTGCATTTCAGTTGATCAAGCAGAAGCTATGTAGCGCACATATTCTGGCCTTGCCTAAAGGAACAGAAAACTTTATTGTCTATTGCGACGCTTCGCATAAAGGATTGGGTCCTGTACTTATGCAAAACGAGAAGGTTATAGCCTATGCTTCTCGACAACTAAAAATTCACAAGAAAAACTACACCACTCATGACCTAGAGCTCGGAGCTGTAGTGTTTGCCCTTAAGATGTGGAGACATTACTTATACGGGACAAGGTGTACCGTATTTACCGACCACAAGAGTTTACAACATATCCTTAATCAAAAAGAGTTGAACATGAGGCAACGGCGTTGGTTAGTGATTACGATTATGACACTCAGGGAAGGCGAACGTAGATGCATTGAGCAGAAAAGAAAGGGTTAAACCTTTAAGGGTCCGAGCCTTAGTCATGACTATTGGCTTAAACCTTCCTAAATGAATCCTAGAAGCTCAAATCGAAGCATTAAAACCTGAAAACATCACTGCTGAAGATGTTGGAGGTATGCTTCGACAAGACCTTAGAAAGGAAAGATTGAAACCCCGTGCGGACGGAACTCTATGTTTAAACAACAGAAGTTGGTTACCGTGTTACGGCGACTTAAGGACTCTAGTCATACACGAGTCTCATAAGTCAAAATATTCCATTCATCCGGGTTCAGGCAAGATGTACCAAGACTTAAAGCAGTTGTATTGGTGGCCTAACATGAAGGCGAATATTGCCACATATGTTAGCAAGTTTCTGACTTGTTCTAAAGTCAAGGCAGAGCATCAAAAACCTTCTGGTTTACTAGTCCAACCGAAGATTCCAGAGTGGAAATAGGAGAAAATCACCATGGATTTCGTCACTAAACTCCCTAAGACGACAAATGGTTATGATACCATTTGGGTGATCGTTGATCGTCTTACAAAGTTTGCTCACTTCCTACATGATATTGTTGATACTGTTGATTCAGACATATGGTTTGATTCGCAGGTCCAGGATCATGATGCCCGTACTAATTTTGCTAGAGCTGCTGACAGAGCAGAGGACGTTGGTTATGTTAGAGCTTTATAGGCTTCTGAGCATAGGATGGCGACTTCCATTGAGGAAGTCAAGTTGAGGGTCAGCTACCAGGTACAGGTTCGTACGCAAAAGAGTGTGGATTTCTATACACAGCTTCTTGAGCTCGACTGACCGGCAGAGAAGATAGACTCGAGAGTTGTTGTAGTGAGAGCTAGACGACTGCTTAGTAGACAGAGTTGTATGAAGTACGTCATGCTTACCTTAGTTTCCGAGTCTCAAGACAAGGCATTATTGGCGCGACTTAAGACAATGGAGACTCACATAGTCGTATGGATGGTAGCGCCAGAAAAGCTGAGTATGATGGCAGTCTACAGATGATAGGCGTATCCATGAGCTAGAGGCAGAGCTCAATTTGATAAACAGTGGAGTACACCGACAGTACTGTTAGATGTACTTTTCAATACTATCTATCTAGTATAGTCCATAAAGTTTTAATGGGTAACCCCAGCTAATAGACCTAAATAGGAGACCGTATTTTCATTTTTGTTACAAACATAAGTGGTCATTTTGTATTCAAACAAATCATGTATGATTCGACATTATGTTATGAAATGTTGATGTTTTATGTTATGAGTGACATCATTTGTTATTTATTCATTCTCTATTGTGTTGTGGTGTAATTACTATTATCATACCCATTTGAATCGACATTGTGATTATATCTTACGTACATTGTATTCTTGTGATTAGTAGAATCATGCCTGTAACAAGACAAGGAACAAACGATGCCATGACTCCAGAATCTATTCAAGCTATAATCGATCGGGAAATCCAAAGAAACTCTACCCATACTCAGGATGATGCAAGCCAAAATTCGGGTGGAGGACTCAGAAGGCCTGTGTAACCTGCACGTGTCTGTTCCTACACCGATTTCATGAAATGCCAACCCTTAAACTTCAAGGGAACTGAAGGCGTTGTTGGCTTGTCTCAATGGATCGAAAAGAAAATCGGTATTTCACATTAGCGGTTGTGCCATTAACAATCAAATGAAGTCCTACCTACACTCAGCGAGGTGTTCAACTAACCTGGTGGAAATGGTCATATGAGAACCTTATGGTAATGTGCGCCTATGCTATGACTTGAGGAACTCTCAAGAAGGAGTTGACTGACAAATGTTGTCTAAAAGGTGAAATCAAGAAACTTGAAATTGAACTGTGGAAACTTAGGGTCAAGGGAAATGATGTTGCAGCCTATACTTAGCGTTTCTAAGAACTAGCCTTGATGATTCACACAAAAATTTCTTACTGATTAACCGAAAAGGTTGACAAGTACATCAGTGGACTTCCTGATAACATTCATGGGAATGTCATGTCTGCAAGACCCAAAACTCTTGATGATGCTATCGAGTTGGCCAACGACTTGATGGATCAGAAACTACGCACTTATGCGGAAAGGCAGAATGACAACAAAAGGAAGGCTGATGATTCATCAAGAAACAATCAACAACCCCACAAGAAGCAAAATGTAGCTAGGGCGTACACTGCGGCCCTTGTGAAAAGAAGGTTTATACTGGGGACCTACCTCTGTGCACCAAGTGCAATTACCATCACACTGGCAATGTGTACCCAAGTGTGGAAAATGCAAGAGGTATGGTCATACTACCACTGATTGTCAGGTCAATATCAACAACAACAATAACAACAACAACAAGAATCAAAAGGCTGGGGCATGCTATGAATGTGGTAACACCAGGCATATGAATAGAAATTTCCCAAAACTAAAGAACCGTTTGAATGGAAACGGGAAAGGCACAGCGCAAGGAAGATCTTATGCTTTGGGAGGAAGAGATGCTAGCCCGGAATCTAACGTCATCACAGTAACTTTTCTTTCCTCCTCACAAGAACCGTTATGCTATAATTTTGTTTGATACTAGTGCAGATAGGAGCTTTGTATCTAATACCTTTAGTGCCTTGATTAACATTACCACCACTATGTTAAAAAGTCATTATGACATAGAATTAGCCGATAGGAAAATCATAGGAGTTAACACCATAATTCGTGGTTGCACTATAAACTTCATGAACCATCCTTTTAACATTGACTTGATCCGGTCCCACTCGGTATTTTTTGACGTCATATTGGTGATGAACTGTTAACCAAGTATCATTGAGTGATCATCTGTGATGAAAGATAGTACGTGTTCCGTTCGGATGGAGAAAGTTAATTTTTCAAGCAATGAAACAACCAAAAGGGAAGAATCTCGACAAATAACATTTCATTGCACTAAAGCACAATAGTATTTGTCAAAGGGATTGATGTCTTTTGGCACACCATTACCACGAAGTGAAGTCAAAGACAGTCAAGGGGAGCGACTCATAGACTGCCGATTCCTCAGAGGACATTCCTAAAGTTTTTTTTCCTGAAGACTTGCCAGTTATTACCAACCAGCTTGACAGAGTTAGAAAGTTTTCCAAATTGGTGGATTTGGTAAGCCAGGTGTTGCACTTGTAACACGGGAGGCCCAGAGGGTTGGGAGTGAGGGGTGGGGAAAGGGTGCGGGTTGGTGGTTCCTTATCGGTTGGTCACCATCCAAAATGAAAGAACCCTGTCGAACAACTTCAAGAACTATCCGACAAAGGATTTATAAGACCCATCTCTTCATCCTGGGGAGCCCCGGTCTTGTTCATCAAGAAGAAAGACGGATCTTTTTGCATGTGCATCGATTATCGTGAACTGAACAAATTAACAGTGAAGAACCGTTAGCCACTTCCTAGAATTGATGACTTGTTCGATCAACTTCAAGGGTCGAGTGTCTACTCGAAAATTAACTTACGATCAGGTTACCATCAGTTGAGAGTTCGCGAGAATACATTCCAATACTGCGGGCTGTTTAGGACCGTTATGGGCATTGTGATTTCAAGTATGCCTTTGTTTGACCAACTCTATCTGACGGTATATAATGACCTCCCCGCCATGAACCGGTGTGCAAATCTTATTTGGATAAGTTGTGATTGTCTTTTTATCGAACGATATACTAATTTATTCAAAAACATGGAAAGAGCATGAAGAAGCATCTCAAAATATTATTGAGTTGTATAAGAAAGAGAGTTGTACGTAAAATTTCCAATTTGATTTTTTGGATTCTAAAAGTATAACGTTTCTCCAGACACTTGATTGATAGCATAGGCATTCACGGTAGACCCAGCAAAGATCGAGTCCGATTAAGATTGGGCATCCGTCTCATCCTAAGAGTCCCAACAGAGATCCGCCATTATAAGGACTTTCCGGTTACTGACCAGGCGGATATCATTAAAGGCTTTTCCCAGATAGCCAAAGCCAATGACTAAGCTGACTCAAATAATTGAAGTTTGACTAGAGATAAGTGAGGAAAGCCGCATTTTCATTGATTAAAAAAAAGCTATGTAGCGCACGTACTCCATTCTGGTCCTTGCCTAAAGGATCATAAAACTTCGTTGTTTATTGCTATGCGTCGCATTAAGGGTTTGGGTGTCTGTTGCGTATACAAAACGAGAAAGTAATATAAGCCTATGCATCGTCGATCAACTAAAGAATCATTAAAAAACTAACAACAACTCCATGATCTGAACTTGGAGCTTTTGTGTTCTCTCTTAAGATGGTGGAGGACAATACTTAAACAGAATAAGAGTGCACCTTATTAACCGACCACACTAGTTTTATAACATTCCTCGAATCAAAAAGAGTTGAACATGAGACAACGACGATGGTTAGAGCTTCTTAGCGATTATGATTGTGACATCCGCTACCACCTAAGGAAGGCGAATGTAGTAGCTGATGCATTAAGCAGAAAAGAAAGGGTTAAACCTTTAAGGGTCCGAGCCTCACCATGTTCACCGACCACAAGAGCTTACAACTTATCCTTGACCAAAAGGAGTTGAACATGAGACAACGACGATGGTTGGAGCTTCTTAATGATTACGATTGTGACATCCGCTACCACCCAGGGAAGGCGAATGTAGTTGCTGACACATTAAGCAGAAAAGAAAGGGTTAAACCCATAAGGGTCCGGGCCTTAGTCATGACTATTGGCTTGAATCTTCCTAAATAAATCTTAGAAGCTCAAACTGAAGCATTAAAACCTGAAAACCTCACTGCTGAAGATGTTGCAGGTATGCTCCGACAAGACCTTACAAAGGAAAGGTTGAAACCTCATATGGACAGAACTCTATGTTTAAACAACAGAAGTTGGTTACCGTGTTACGGCGACTTAAGGACTCTAGTCATGCACGAGTCTCATAAGTCAAAATATTCCATTCATCCGGGTTCAGACAAGATGTACCAAGACTTAAAGCAGTTGTATTGGTGGCCTAACATGAAGGCGAATATTGCCACATATGTTAGCAAGTGTCTGACTTGTTTTAAAGATAAGGCAGAGCATCAAAAACCTTCCGGTTTACTAGTCCAACCGCAGATTCCAGAGTGGAAATGGGAGAAAATCACCATGGATTTTGTCACTAAACTCCCTAAGACGACAAACGGTTATGATACCATTTGGGTGATCGTTGATCGTCTTTCAAAGTTTGCTCACTTCCTACCAATGAGGGAAAATGATCCAATGGAGAAGTTAATGAAGCTTTACATAAAGGAAGTGGTCACCCGACATGGTGTGCCTGTTTCTATTATCTCCGATCGTGATGGTAGATTTACGTCACTATTCTGGCAAGCACTTCATAAGGCTATAGGAACCCGATTGGACATGAGTACGACCTATCATCCCAAAACTGGCGTTCAAAGTGAAAGAACTATCCAAACTTTGGAAGAAATGTTACGCGTTTGCGTGTTAGACTTTGGAAAGAATTAGGATAGACATTTACCGTTAGTGGAATTCTCTTACAACAACAGTTACCATACCAGCATAAAGGCTGCACCATTTGAGGCACTGTATGGGCGAAAGTGTCGATCACCCGTATGTTGGGCAGAAGTTGGAGATGCTCAGCTTACTGGTCCTGCAATAATTCATGAAACCACCGAGAAGATCGTCCAAATCAAAAGCAGAATCCAAGCCGCTCGTGACCGACAGAAGAGCTATGCAAACATTAGACGTAAACCAATGGTATTTCAAGTTGGTGACAGGGTCATGTTAAAAGTTTCACCTTGGAAAGGAGTTGTGCGTTTTGGCAAACGGGGGAAGTTAAACCCTAGGTATGTCGGCCCATTCAAGGTGATCGAGAGAGTCGGAACTGTTGCCTATAAACTTGAGCTACCACAACAATTAAGCCGAGTTCATAACACGTTTCACGTGTCAAATCTAAAGAAGTGTCTGTCCGATGAATCACTTGTGATTCCGTTGGAAGAACTACGTGTTGATGACAAACTCCACTTTGTGGAAGAGCCAGTGGAAATTATGGATCGTGAAATCAAACAATTGAAGAGGAGTCACATTCCCATCATTAAGGTTAGATGGAACTCTAAACGAGGTCCTGAGTTTACCTGGGAACGTGAGGATCAATTCAAGCAGAAGCACCCACATCTCTTCACTAAGACCGCACCGTCATCAAGTGCCGCGTCCTAAGCCTTGAGGACAAGGCTCATTTAACGGGGGAAGACTATAACACCCTGTGATTTCAGGTCATGTTACGACTCCGAGTTTCCAATATTTAAGTATTTCTTTTTAGATTTTAGCTTTATTTGCGTAGCTATGCATCTTAACCGCATTAGTTAAATCGCGTAGGCACAAAAATTCAACGTTTAGCTAGAGACGTAACCCACGCTCATTAAGGCCCTACACGATCCCTTCATATTCGTCGTTTAATTTATTTTCACGACAAGAAAGTTACTTGGTCACATTCATTTAATTTTATCAAAGTAAAAACTCCTTAAACAAACTACACCAAAACTTAACTTTTATAAATTAGGGAGCTAGATAAAACAAACAAAAAAAACCATGTTCGCCTACAAACTAGCAAAGGACGACTGTTTTTCTCCATACCATCACATGTACACACATTTTAAATTTTGGAAGATATACACAAGATTTCAAAACCCTCTTTATCCTCCTTAAACCACCGGTTAAAGGCCCACATCCTTTTTCTTGTATAAACTCTCAACAACCCGTGATGCATATAGCTATTCTTTTTGGTGTTCTACTTCCCAAAGCCTTAAATCTCTTCAATCCACATACAGTGATCGACTTTTCATCCCTGTGCAAGATGTTTTCCCTAAATTGCATTGACATAAACATGTGAGCACCTCCTTTGACTAGTAAACCTTCTTTGCTTGAGTGTATAAATATGAAAGCATCTCTCACCCTTGTAATCACAGGAAAACACAAGTCTAAACTCTACTACACTCACTCATCTCTCACCCTTGTAATCACAGGAAAACACAAATCCAAACTCTACTACACTCACCCCTCTCTCACCTTTATTTCCAGAAAACACATCAACCCACATCCTTGTGAAATTATCAGACGTTATACACAAAACCCTAAAAACCTTAAAAACCCTAACCCTAAATTTGTCCCTTTTGGTTTTCTTTCTTAGTCGAAGTTCAAGCAAGCTAGGTGTCTTCGTGGGTTTTAAGTGCATTAGCAGGGTGGATATTGTTGTGGAACAATTGGTTTGGGTATTGGGCCGCATCAGTAAGGTTTAGACAACTAGGGTTTTCGTTGGTTCAAGTTCATACCCACGTTTTCCTTCAAGCTTTGGTGAGTCCCACTCTTTTAATCCCATCTTTATATGTATGCAATTTATATGTCAATAGGGTTGTGCTTGAGAAAACCTAAGTAGAAAAGATATAATGAAAACTATGCATGAAGAAGGGCGTACCTACTGATGTCGAGTAGTAGAAGGGAAATACAATAGTTTTGGGTGTTATCAATTTGACTAGCTAATTGAAACGTATTAATAAAGTGCCCTAGAATACACCCACTTCCTGCCAAAGTAGCGATTTGGGTATAAAATTGAATTGGAAAATCATAGGTTAATTCACCCCTTTTCTTTTGTTGCACGATGCAAACAAGGGGGTGACTTTAGGGGTAAAATGTAACTAGTTATCATGACACATAAATCCATGGACTAATTGATAGTTGTAGACGACCTAATAAGCTTGATTTAGCAACTTAAATCATCGAAAACGATTGAGAAATGAGACCGCAAACTGAGTCTAAAGTTAGTACTGCTATCGTGTACTCAACAGTTAAAACTATTGGCAGTCGCGACCCCCTCCCTTTGCACTCGTTTTTGACCCAGTTATCGACCTCTAACCACGAAACTTATAAAAGGAGAATTGTAGTACACCTGGCCTAGTTTACAAATGTATTTTCAGTTTGTCATAAGGTTGCGTAACGAATCCGAAAACTAAGCTTAAAGTTAGTACTGCTGCCATGTTTTTCGACCAAGTTAATACTGTTGGCTGAATGGTCGACACCCCTAACTTTGGCCTCGTTTTTAGTCACTATAACGACTTCGAATTGCAAAACTTATAAAAGATGAATTGTTGTACTCCTGGCCTAGTTTTCAAAACCACTTTTTGTATAAAATTTCATTGAGTAACGAGTCTAGGATTTGATTATAAACTTTTGCGTTTGTCCGCTAAATTTTATAAAAAAAACTTAATTTTAAATGCGTTTTGTTATAACTTCGTCTAATTGTTTAACACGTTTAGAGACCAAACCAAATGTCTATTGAATTAACATAAAATTATCCACAACCTAGTTTCTAAATTGTCCGATATCGTAATTTACATGTTTGATTGTAAGAGATTATGACCCAATACATTTGGCAAATTTTCATGAACAACCACATTTTAAGCAAGTAATATTTTCTCAACTCAAGCACAATACTATGGACAAGATTGCATGCATTTTAGTATATATTACATGATTAGTAATATGTGTATTATTCATTTAGGTAGCGGATAAAGTTTGCATTGTTTTCCGTGCATGCCCTTAATTGATATTATCTTGCTATTGCATCAAGGTGAGTTTATAGTCCCCACTTTTATACTTTCTAATCATTTATCAAATCTCGGGGATAAGATCATGTTTGTTTTACAAAATAGATGTAAGTACATTTTAAATTCAAATATTACGAGTTTGCCTAAGTAGCTATAACCCACTATGCCATTTATCATGAACTGTCAATTGCATAGATGTAATTGTTAATTGCATTCTGTGAGCGCGAATATTATGAATAGATCTATTTAGGATTAACATCCTCATTCGGGCAAGTAGCACTTGCTAGTTTACCGGTTGGCCGGAAACGACGAATGTATACCATTTGAAATCATAGATGTTACAGGTTGAACATCTACATTGGGCACCATCATTCATATGTATTTGATATACATACATTGTTTAGCTTCAGTGTCATGAGCTTAGTGCATTTCGTAATACATTTTTGTGATATTGTATTCGTTACTTTATTACAGGAAAATCTTGCCATCCGCTTCATTCAATTTATAAACCTATAAATTCACCAACATTATTGTTGACAGTTTAAACATGTTTTCTCAGGTCAATAAGGTGCAAGTCAATGATACATTGGGTGGTCGTCTTTTGAAGTCATATTATTATAAAGATTTACGTGCATTACATTTTAGGATATTGTTATGTTGTGAAATCTTTACATTATCAAGTTAAACAAGATAAGCATATGAGCTTTGTAACGAACCATTTATGAAACCCAATGTATCAGTTTTTAAACGACTATTTTAGAGGTCATTCTTATAACTTATGCTATTGATCTATGAAGTAATATCCCCGGAACATCATGTTCCGCTGTGGCCCATTTTGGGGGTGTTACAGTTTGTTTCGGCTTATGAAACATAAGCCTATTTGAGCTTATATTTTGTAAGCCTTAATTTTTCAGCTTATTTTGAGACTTATGGGCTTATATAAGTTTATTATGATATGATAAACTTATATAAGCTCAAAAGTCTCAAAATAAGCCAAAAAATTAAGGCTTATGAAATATAAGCCGAAATCAAATTTGATTTCAACTTATATTTCATAATTGATTTTGGCTTATATTTCATAAGCCTCAAGTTTCTGGTTTATTTTGAGACTTATGGGGCTTATATAAGTTTATTATGATATAATAAACTTATATAAGCCTCCTAAGTCTCAAAATAAGCCAGAAAATTAGGGCTTATGAAATATAAGCCCAAATGGGCTTATGTTTCATAAGCCGAAACAAACACACCCTCAGTGTGTGTGGTTTTCTAAGGAATCTATTTGGTGTCTTGTTGACCGTTAGTTTTGTATATTGATGGATAATATACATGCGATGAAAATCATGAAATACTCTGGGATAATGTAACGTATATAAACTGCAGCCTATGGTCATAAACAGCTGAACCATCATCACTAACACCATCAACATCTTCTTCATTTCTATCAACGCATGATGGATGTTCCTTAATACCCGACCCGTGTGCAACTGAAACCTTGGCTACAATCCTGTCAAGACTGGTCCATTTTAATGATTTTCGTTTTGCCACCAACTGTTCGATGAAATGTCTGAACCAATAATTTCACAAAATGAAAAAAAAAATGAAAATGAAGAAAGTTAAAAATTGATGAAGAAGATCACGATCGTTTATGCAATTAATTCTAAGATTTAATTAGACATGTGTAATTATTTGAAATAAAAAAAAATAAAAAATAATGACATGGAAATCTACCCGGTCATATTGGTAATATTCTCACAAAACAAACAAGTACGTTGTTGAAGTCATTGATTAAAAAAGTAAGTGTATCAAGTCGGCACAAAATGAAAAGTACGTATCTATTTTATAGCTTTAACCCTTGTTTACATGAAGTCTACTTTTTTATTAGAAGTTTTTTGTTCACGGAATATGGAATTGAAAGAAAAAGGATTGTAGAATTGTTGCGGTTTGGTATTGTTCTTTATCGGACGAACTTCTTTTTAATTCATATTGGCATTGATGTCGGTATTAGTATTTGGTATTTGCATCGGGTTGTAATGGGTTTTGCTGGTTAGTTTGGTAGCCACTAGTTCGTATAATTTGTTGGTGATTGTGCATCTCGGCATTAACAATATGTTTTGGTTATGCCTGGTCTAATTATGTATCTAGTTTTGCTATGCCTGGTCTAATTATGTGTCTGGTTCTGCTCTGGTTTGTCTGCATCTGCCTTGGAATCTGCTCTGAATCTGCTGTCTGAATATGTTCTTCGTCTACCTCTGTTCGGATCTCTATGCTGAATATGTTTGTCTACCTGAATCTGTTCTTCGTCAACCTCTGTTCGGATCTCTCTGCTGAATCTGTTGTATGTCTGAATCTGCTCTTCGTCTACCTCTATTCGGATCTCTCTGTTGTCAGCCTGGTCTGCTCTTGTTCGTCTTCATGTTTGTGTAATTCTGTGCTCTGCACCTGTTTGGATTCCATTGGATTGAGACTTCGTCTAGCACCGAGTTTGCACTCTAGGACACTTCGCTTTTCATTTGCTTTTCAGTTTTAGTTTAGTTTAGGTTTTTTTACAAACTCCCAGCGGTTTTCGCTACAACACTATTAGTTTGAAAGAGGGTGTTAGTTTAATAAGGCTCAGTTGGCCTGTAGTAGTCTGGGCCCATTTAACATTTAGGTTTTCCTGTGTTTAGTTTTTTATTTAATGTCTTTGTATTGTACATTATTTTCTGAATATGAATAACATATTTTCAGTATTTCCTCTTTGATTTCAACACCGATAACCTGATAAAAAAAATTTCAACCCTAACCTAACTCAATAATAATATCGGGTTATCGAGTTCAGGTCAAAATCACCCGACCAGATTTTTTAAACCGATTTAACCTGACCCGTTATCAGGTTCGGGGTCAACCCGACCCTATTGAAACCCCTCCGTGTAACGACATCGAGCACAAAACATTTTACTAAGAGTAAATTACACCTTTCTTCCTTGTAGTTTGCGTTGACCACATCCTATAGTCCTTTGACCGGAAAAAATGCACCGTCCGTCCTTAAGTGGGAAACATTTTCTGTCGTTGGTCCTTCACTTTAACGTGCCTTAATAACGCTCGTTAAGTCTATACATGTGATACCCACATGAGGGTATTTTGGTCTTTTCGCCCTTGTCTTCTTCTTCCTCATATTACATGTGGTTTCACATTTGTCTTTCCTCTTGTTAATCTCGTTGTATTTTTAATACCGAAAAAGAAAACCCATCTTCTTTTATCAAAAAAAAAATTGAAACACAAATCAATTTTATGTTCAAAATCACAATCTTCTATTAACAAAATCAACACCCCACCAACACACCTTAGACTCATAATCTTCAAACGATTCTTTTTTTCACCATTTTAGAAAATCACAAGATCTAGTTTTCATAGTAATATATCCATCCATCTTAACATTTCTTATTGCTTATTTTACAATGATTTTCACCTATGTCCCATTTTTAAAAATCGTGTGTTCTTATATGTAGGCAGTGTTTGGCTAAGCTTATGAAGTAGGCTTATGCTTATGTTATATAAGCCGCTTATGGCTTATATATCATGAGCTCATAAACTCTTGTTAAGTGTTTGGTTTAGCTTATATAACTAATAAGGTGAAATGACAAAAAGTACATAAAAATAAAATGTGTGTAATTATTAAATGAGGGTATAAAAGTCTTTTTATATAATATTCTTATATAAGCCACAAAGTTTAGGCTTACAAAAACCTTCTTATATATGTTCATAGGCCCAGTCATATAAGCTTAGCCAAACACTTCGTTTCAGCTTATTTAACACATATAAGCAAATAAGCTCTTAAGCCCATAATATAAGCTTAGCCAAACACCCCCGTAATGAATGAAACCCCAACAAAATCAAAACCCATATCATGTGTGGGGGTGAGAATGATGATTACTTGATTAGTGTGACAATCAAAACCCATATCATATTTCACCACCCAGCCAACCATCACCGCACATACCATAACAAGCCCAGATTCAACCGCTACTACTACACATATATCACCTTATCACCTACATATTCTTCTACCTTTATCATCTTCAATTAAAAAGTTACTCTCACTAAAACCCTTAATTATATAAAACTTCCAACTTCTTTCAACAGTTATACACTGAATCGAGAATCCCAGCCTAAAACTTAAATAAATTCCCATTTTTAATCATCGCCGCCACTGGTCACCTCCACCGCTGTGTCGTTTCCACCGCCACCCTTTCCGCCCTTCACTACTGCCATGTGTGTTTGAATGATTAAAGAAGAAGATAAAGAACTTTTTTATTTTATTTTTTGTTGTGGAAATGACAATTTTTTTATTTGTGTTTGATTTGGCAAAAGACAATACCCAAATGTGGTTAATGAGTTTAGTGTTAAGGATAGTGTGGGTTGTTGAACGTTTCTTATTTTAATGAAATTACTAATTAAAATTATAGACGGTTTTCTTATTTTAATGAAATTATACCCAAATGTGGTTAATGACTTTACCGTTCGATGGACGGTTTTCTCAAATAACTAATTAAAATTATAACTCGGTGTATCGAGTGTCAAGGTTGAATAATTATAGCATAATGCACACACTTTTTAAGAGATATATTAAATGTGTTATAAAAGAGTAATATTAAAAGTGTTATAAAAGAATAATGTGATGTTTTAGTTGCATATTTAAGAAATCATATGTGATAAAAAAAATCAACAAATATACATTGCGATTAAAGTACCTAAAAAAACATCAAACATCAGTTCGATTAACACTAAGAAGACATTAAAAATGGTAGAATAATTTTAGTGAAAAAGAAAGACCAATAAAAAAACAATGTTTAAACGATATATTTCATCATTCTTCGATGTCCTTTCAATGGTCACTTGATTTGAGGTTCTATCTCCTTTTCCTAAACATATTAAAATAACTTGTTATATACAGTAGCATTTTAAAAGGTACGAATAACAAAAAATTAAGTTTCATATTAAGCCTCATAACAAAGTGAGACATTGCGTTATCATCAACACCATTTAAATGCAATCGAAAATAAAATTAACAAATCTTCACTTAATATTGGGTTGGGATATGCAAATAAGCAAGCATGGTTACCCGCGTGTTGCTGCGGGGCGTTATTTTTATTTTTGTGCGGCTTTATTTTTTCGGTCTCATGTTTAGTAGTTTTTTTTATATATGGGCGTATGTGTTGGTCTTATGTCGCGGGTGTTTTTTAATCTGAATAAATCAGTACTTTTGTAATTTTTTTCCTATTTTGTGCCGAGCATTTTTTTTATGTTGCCTACTTTAAAGAAAGAAAGAAAAAATGTTTATTAGTTTTTTTTATATGGGTGATGTGTTGGGCCTCATGTCGCGGGTATTTTTTGATCCGAATAAATCAGTACTTTTTTAATTTTTTGCGGAGCGTTATTTTTATTTTTATTTTTATTTTTATTTTTATTTTTATTTTGTGAGGGTTTATTTTTTCGGTCTCATGTTTAGTGATTTTTTTATATGGCCGTATGTGTTGGGTCTCATGTCGCGGATATTTTTTTATCTGAATAAATCAGTACTTTTGTAACCTTTTTTTTCCTATTTTGTGCCGAGCAATTTTTTTATGTTGCCTACTTTAAAGAAAGAAAAATGTTTAATAGTTTGTTTTTTTTATATGGGCGTATGTGTTGGGCCTCATGTCGCGGGTATTTTTTTTATCTAAATAAATCAGCACTTTTGTAAAAAAAAATTCCTATTTTGTGCCGAGTAATTTTTTTTTATGTTGCCTACGTTAAAGGAAAAAAAAGCCAAATGGGTCGGCCCAAACTGGCAGCCCAAAGAATCGGTTACTGTAGCTAAGCACTGTAGCACGTCAAAAACGACGGCGTTTCACTTGACAAATGTGTAGTATTATAATCTTCCCTTAGTATCTTGGGTCGGGCCGTGTTAATAAAATCCTTCATGCACTGTAGCTAAGCACTGTAGCATGTCAAAAACGATGGCGTTTCACTTGACAAATGTGTAGTATTATAATCTTCCCTTAGTATCTTGGGTCGGGCCGTGTTAATAAAATCCCTCATGCGTAGGGTTAGATTGTGTTAATAAATTCATTTGTATCTTGAGTTGGGTTGTGTAAATTAAACACTAACCTAATATATTAATTTACAAATACATTTACCATTTAACATGAGTTTCCAAAGAAAAACATCTTAGGTCTTATTGCCAGCTTTGCTCCATTAGTGTCTCGGCAAGTCATTTTCAACATAAACATCTTTTTAAATGGACCCAGTTTATCACAGCTAACTCTGTTATAAACAGTTTTCTAATTGCTAGCTCTACTCCCTTTGTGTTTTGTATTTATAAACCTTGTATTTAACAATTTGATGTAATTAATAATACATTCACACTTATGTATCCATCAAGTATCTAACTAATACATAATATCTGAACCATTAATCAAACCATTCATAAATTAAACATGTCAAATGATCATTACTTGATGTATACCGTCATTCCAACACGCCTTGCAATGTTATAAAAAATAACACACTATAAGTAAACAGGTCAAACAACCATTGACCACAACCATTACGTGAGCCAACATAAAACTTAAGGGTCGACTGCCCATTACATATTTCTATTAACCAACCAAAATCTAGACAGAGCAAATGACCATTAAAAAAAGAATAATGACAACTCATTATATCAATAAACCAACACAAGCTCTGACTTTCCAAAATGAATATTCATGATACTAACACACAAGGTAAGTTCCAAACTGAAAGCCACAAGAAGAAAGTTGATAGAAACACATTGTCATTAAATTAGGACATCCATCATGTAGCCTTGTTGTAGCGTAAATAAAGAAAAGCAGATTTACTGGAGAGGTGAAATCCTTCCTCACACATAAACCTTATAACTTGGATTATGCTCCCTCTTTTTTTCCGCCAGCATCATATTCACACAACAAATCCAATTTAGCTACTACGATCCTCAACCGTGTCATGTATGACCAAAGTACCCTTCTTTCCTGTGCAAATTACAATGTCTAAAATTTCAATAAAATATAAAAGATAGTGTCTACCCAAACCAGAAGAGTCAATAGTGACAATGAAATAATGCTACAAAAACACTTCTAGTAATGGACTTCACGTGACAGTATATTACACCATAGATGTAGATAAGAAACTGAACAACATGTACGAAACATTGCATCATACCGTGCACTCAGTGGCGGAGCCAGAATATTGAAATATGAGGGGCAAAAAAATATGATTCAAACTTTTTTTTTCAACGAAACAATACTCGGGGTGATTTTCTTGTTTTTCATAGTATATATTTTAACAAAACTAAGACATAAGTTATGGGCTTTAAGTTTGTTGAGGGCAATTTAACTTTTGGGTTGAGGGCACTATAACTAAAAGCCCAATAAATCAAATTTTTTGCACTATAAAAAAGAAAATTTGGGCTTGCTGTTGAGGGCACAGCCCCCCTCTACCAGTTAAGTCCCTCCGCCCCTGCGTGCACTAATAACAGTAGTAGCTTGCATGTGACAAAGTGTTACGACAAGAATAAATAACTTGCAGTAGGAATTGTATTTGATTTGTGTGGATGTCTTGCCGAATTGGAGGCGTCATAGTGTCGTACATAAGGTAATATGTATATGACAATCAAAATATGTATCGAATTATATAATTATATACCAACAGACAAACAGATATGGTTATTCCAACAACATGAAATGGTTTTATTACTTTCAACCTTGTATGTTATTTAATATTTAAATGAATAATTTTTCTTTAAAGTGTTGAAGCAAGCACATTTACTTTTTGAGAGATAATAGAAATTGATATTGATTGGATTCATTGCTTGATTATAATTGATAATAGCCAACATATATATAGGATACAAAGGAAGCTTCTAGACTATGGGATCGGGCCAATAGGCCGATTACACTAAATATACAATATGTAATTTAATACGCCCCTGCAGTTGGTGCGGAAGATTTGCGGACGCTCAAACTGGATCTGAAATCAGTAAACAATGGGTATGGGAGTCCTTTTGTGAAGATATTTGCTTACTGAAATCAAGAAGGGACATGAAGAACTCGAATATGACATGCTGCTACTTTGTCACGAACAAAATGAATGTCAATCTCTATATGTTTGGTGCGCTGATGTTGCACCGGGTTTGCAGACATGTATACGGCACTGACATTATCATAGTAGACCAAGGTCGCTGTGAAAAGTGAGGTATGAAGCTCACGAAGGAGGTTGCGAATCCAAGATGTCTCAGCTACAGCATTCGTAACCCCGCGGTATACAGCCTCAGCACTAGAACGAGACAACGTGTCCTGGCGTTTGGAGGACCACGTCAGGAGGTTATCACCAAGAAAAACACAAGTAGACCGGTGCGTAGCCGGACAACCTGCCCAGTTAGCATCAGAGTAGGCAATAAGCTGTGATGTAGTAGACCGAAATAGTTGTAATCCAAGATCAGTGGTTCCTCGAATATAACGAAGAACACGTTTCATAGCATTAAGGTGTGGCTCTCGAGGATCATGCATATAAAGACATAACTGTTGAACTGCATATGACAAATC
Organism: Tanacetum coccineum; assembly: GCA_026074375.1. Lineage (NCBI taxonomy): Eukaryota > Viridiplantae > Streptophyta > Magnoliopsida > Asterales > Asteraceae > Tanacetum > Tanacetum coccineum. The sequence goes on along the minus strand of BQNB010022836.1, from coordinate 13,831 downwards.
GGGTCAGGTAAAGGTGAGGTACTAAAGTGCTCCGGCAAGGCTGCGATATAAAGTAGGATCAGTAACCAGTGATCATTCAGGTCCAAGCTTCTTCTTAGTGTCATCTGGAGTCCTGCAAGGGTTACAATTAAGCATATGTGCCCGCTCAAGAATCTCGGTAGCATATTTTGTCTGAGACAAGAATATGCCAGAGGTAGTACGCGTAGCAGATATACCGAGAAAATAATTAAGTGGGTCAAGGTCTGTCATAACAAATTCCGCATGTAGCGAAGAGATGATACGTTGCAGGAGCGAAGTAGAAGAAGCAGTAAGAATGATATCATCCACATGCAGTAGTAAGTAAGCCGTGTCTAGCCCCTTGTGAAAGATGAAAAGAGACGAGTCGGTTTTGCTGCCGATCGAATCTCATTGTGCGATATGTCTTGTGACGTAGAACGATGACTGTTACTCGCTCCGGTATGACCCCTAAAGCAATCTAAGAACTCGTTAACCGACGTGTGGAAAAAGCATTGGCTGCTCATGAGGAAGCACGTGTTGCTAACGCACTCGAGGCTGAGATTCAAAGCCAAAACGGCAGTGACGGCGACAATGGAAATGGTAGAAATGGAAATGGTGGAAATGGAAATTGAGGAAATGGAAATGGTGGAAATGAGAATGGTAGAGGCGATAGGCCTGTTGCAAGAGAATGCACATACCAGGACTTCATGAAGTGTCAACCACTCAACTTCAAGAGAACGAAAGGAGTTTTCGGGTTGATAAGGTGGTTTGAGAAGATAGACACAGTGTTCCATATCAGCAATTTTCCAAAGAAATACCAAGTCAAGTATGCTACTTGCACATTGTTGAACAGTGCACTAACTTGGTGGAACTCACATAAGAGAACTATTGGAACCGAGGCTGCATTTGCTATGTCATGAAGAGAGCTCATGAAGCTAATGACTGAAGTGTACTGCCCAAGAAATAAGATTCAAAATATGGAATCTGAGCTGTGGAATTTGACCGTGAAGAACAACGATTTGGCTGCTTATACTCAAAGATTTCAAGATTTGACTATGATGTGCACCAAAATGGTCCCAGAGGAGGAGGATCGGGTTGAGAAATTCATTGGAGGACTCCCCGATAACATCCAAGGGAATGTAATCGTTGCTGAACCTACAAAACTGCAAGATGCTGTTCGCATTGCTAACAACTCAATGGACCAAAAGTTGAAAGGATATGCTGTGAAAAATGCTAAGAACAAAAGAATATTGGAGGTCAGTCAGAGAGACAACCGTAGACAGCTGCCACCATTTAAGAGGCCAAATGTAGGAGCCCGGAATGTGGCAAAAGCTTAAACGGCTGGCAACAACGAGACAAGACCATGTAATGGACCGTTGCCTATCTGCAACAAGTGTAAGATTCACCATAAAGGGCCTTGCACTGTAAGGTGTGGGAAGTGTAATAAGGTTGGTCATCTGACCCGGGATTGTAAGGTCACTAACCCCTCTACTTCCAACCAGAGAGGTCAAGTAGTGAATCAGAGGGTTGTAACCTATTTTGAGTGTGGAAGGCAAAGGCACTATATGAGTGATTGCCCAAAGTTGAAAGATCAAAATCGTGGAAACAAGACTGGAAACAAGAATGGAGTTGGTAAAGCAAGAGGACAAGCTTATGTGTTGGGTGGAGGAGACGCTAACCCCGATTCCAATGTCGTCAAGGGTACGTTTCTTCTCAATAACCATTATGCTTCTATGATATTTGATTCGGGCGCCGATCGAAGTTTTGTGTCGTCTACTTTTAGTACTTTGCTTGATATAACCCCTGATATCTTAGACGTTAGCTACACTGTCGAATTAGCCAACGGAAGAATTTCTGAACTAATACCGTACTTAGAGGCTGTACGTTAGGATTGTTAGGTCACCCATTCAATATTGACCTAATTCTAGTAGAACTTGGTAGCTTTGACGTCATCATCGGCATGGATTGGTTAGCGAACCATCATGCGGTGATCGTGTGTGATGAGAGGATCGTGTAAATTCCCTATGGAGACGAAGTTTTGATAGTTCGAGGTGATGGAGGCAGCAAAGGAGAAAAGTCGAAGTTGAGCATTATTTCGTGCACTAAGACGCAGAAATATATTAAAAGAGGTTGCCTGATTTTTCTGGCACAAGTTACGAAGAAGGAGTCCGAAGACAAGTCAGAGGAGAAGCGACTTGAGGACGTGCCGACTGTACGGGACTTTCTGGAGGTCTTTCTAGAAGACTTGCCTGGATTACCGCCTACGCGACAAGTCGAATTTTAAATCGATTTGGTCCCTGGTGCTACACCGGTGGCGCGAGCTCCGTATAGATTAGCACCGTCAGAACTGCAAGAACTGTCTACTCAGCTACAAGAACTTTTTGGCAAGGGATTTATAAGACCGAGTTCCTCACCCTAGGGAGCCCCGGTCTTGTTTGTCAAAAAGAAAGATGGATCCTTTCGGATGTGTATCGATTACCGTGAACTGAACAAGTTGACGGTGAAGAACCGATATCCACTTCTGAGAATCGATGACTTATTTGATCAGTTGCAAGGGTCAAGAGTCTACTCTAAGATTGACCTGAGATCTGGTTATCACCAACTCAGAGTTCGAGAGGAAGACATTCCAAAGATAGCGTTTAGAACACGCTACGATCACTATAAGTTTCAAGTGATGCCATTTGGACTGACCAATGCACCAGCGGTATTCATGGATCTGATGAATCGGGTGTGCAAACCGTACTTAGATAAATTCGTGATCGTTTTTATTGATGACATCTTGATCTACTCCGAGAGCAAGGAGGAGCATGCAGAACATCTTAAGTTAATCCTGGAGTTACTTAAGAAGGAAGAATTGTACGCCAAGTTTTCAAAGTGTGAATTTTGGCTGTCGAAGGTACAATTCTTTGGTCACGTGATTGATAGTGAAGGCATTCATATGGACCTGGCTAAGATTGAGTCAATCAAGGATTGGGCATCGCCCAAGACTCCGACAGAGATTCATCAATTTCTAAGTCTTGCTAGCTATTACCGATGATTTATCGAAGATTTCTCAAAAATTGCCAAGCCTATGACGAAGCTGACTCAAAAGAACGTGAAGTTTGATTGGAGTGAAAAGGCAGAAGCTGCATTTTAACTGTTGAAGCAGAAGTTGTGTAGTGCACCGATCTTATCTTTACCCGAAGGAAGTGAAAACATTGTGGTTTACTATGATGCTTCTCGTAAAGAGTTGGGCGCAGTGTTGATGCAAAGGGAGAAGGTCATAACCTACGCATCTCGCCAACTTAAGATTCATAAGAAGAATTACACTACACATGACTTAGAGCTTGGAGCTGTAGTGTTTGCTCTCAAAATGTGGAGACATTATTTGTACGGCACGAAGTGCGTTGTGTTTACTGATCATAAGAGTTTGCAACATATTCTAGATCAGAAAGAGTTGAACATGAGACAACGTAGATGTTAGAGCTGTTGAATGATTACCACTGTGAGATTCGTTATCATCCGGGAAAAGCGAACGTGGTGGCAGATGCCTTGAGCCAAAAGGAACGGATTAAGCTACTACGAGTTCGAGCTTTCGTTATGACAATTGGTCTGAACCTCCATGTGCAGATCTTAGACGCTCAGGTTGAGGCAAGAAAGGAGGAGAATTATAGAATAGAAGATCTATGTAGCATGATTAAGAAGCTAGAGCCACGTACTCATGAAATGTTATGTTTGAATGAGAGAAGTTTGATACCCTATTTTGGTGACTTAAGAGGATTGATTACGCATGAATCACATAAGTCAAAGTATTCGATACATCCTGGATCGGACAAGATGTACCAAGATTTAAAGAAACTGTATTGGTGGCCGAATATGAAAGCAAAGATTGCCACCTACGTCAGTAAATGTTTGACATGTACCAAAGTCAAGGCCGAATGCCAAAAACCATTCGGTTTGTTTGTTCAACATGTGATCCCAGTATGGAAGTGGGAGAACATTACTATGGATTTTGTTACTAAGTTGCAAAAGACATCGACTGGTCAAGATATAATTTAGGTAATTATAGACCGACTCTTGAAATCTGCTCATTTCTTACTAATGAAGGAAACCGACTCAATGAAGAAGTTGACAAGACAATACTTGAAGGAAGTAGTCTCGAGGCATGGAGTGCCGGTTTCAATTATTTCTGATCGAGACAGTAAGTTTACCTCTCAGTTCTGGAAATCGTTGAACGAAGCCCTAGGTACTCAATTGGATATGAGTGCGGCTACCATCCATAGACTAATGGTCAGAGTAAGAGAACCATCCAAACCTTGGAGGACATGCTGCGTGCTTGTGTGATTGATTTTGGGAAAGGTTGGGATAGACACCTACCTTTGGTGGAGTTTTCCTACAACAACAGTTATCACATGAGCATCAAAGCTGCATCGTTTGAAGCTCTCTACGGCCGAAAATGTCGATCGCCTATTTGTTGGGCTGAGGTTGGAGACGCTCAGCTCACAGGCCAAAAAATTATTCATGAAACAACTAAGAAGATCATCCAGATCAAGAAGCGTATTCAAGCTGCACGAGATAGACAGAAGAGCTACGCCGACAGGAGGCGTAAGCCATTGGAGTTTGAGGTTAGAGATAAGGTCATGCTAAAAGTGTCACCATGAAAAGGGGTGATACGTTTCGGCAAACAGGGGAAGCCAAACCCTCACTATATTGGACCTTTCAAGATTCTTGCTAGGGTAGGAACGCTTGCTTATCGACTTGAACTCCCAGAGCAATTGAGCCGAGTTTATAGTACTTTTCATGTTTCCAATTTGAAGAAGTGTTTTGTAGACGAACCCCTAGCTATTCCGCTGGATGAAATCCAGATTGATGACAAGCTTCATTTCATTGAAGAACCAGTTGAAATTATGGATCGAGAAGTTAAACGGCTAAAGCAAAGCCGCATTCCAATCGTGAAGGTTTCGAGACGAGGGACCGAGTTTACTTGGGAGCGTGAAGACCAAATGAAGAAGAAGTACCCTCATCTTTCCGTTAACCCTTCGTCCACGTCTTAAGATTTGAGGACAAAGCTTCTTTAATGGGGGAAGAATGTCACACCCTGAGAATTTTCGGTCAATATTTCAAACTTTTCCGATTATTATTTTTTATTTTTATACGTTACGTTTAAATCTGGCAGTTTACCGGGAAGTTAACCCGCGTAAATCTGAAAAACGTCATCGGACGCGTTCCGACTTTGGGTTTTTATAAGTTTAGATATTATATGAGTTATTTTATCTTTTTTAAGTGTTTCGTATTTTACGATCACTCCCGGTATTTATTTTTACGCTTTAACGATTAAAGCGTGTTTTCGCGTTTTTGACCTAACGGAACCCCAGAAACCCGAAATCTTTTTGTATAAACTTTAGTTATCGTACATCTCGTATTCTAAAGTCAAAAATTTCGTTCACCCTCTTCTTTTGATATACATTGGACGCCTAAACTCAAACCAAATGCAAACCTAAGCCTTGAAATTAAATCAAAGACATATTTTCTTGAACTTCTCATGCATGTGTATGAAAGTGACACATGAGGGAGTCCATTTCATGCACACTCATCCATCCAAGTCAAGAAAAATGCATGGTTATACACTTTGACTTGTACATTTGACCAAAATTCAAAATTTAGACCAAGTATAATGAACCAAGACTCAAAAAAAATATGAACCATGGTCCTTGTGGTTGGTTTCGGCCGAACAAGCCTACACACACACTTTTGGTGTGTGTTGGTCACATGTGCACTCTTATACACTCCTCAAACCTAATTTTTCCCTATAAATACTAAGCATTTCACACTTTAGGGCTACATGCTTTCACATAGCCTCAACAAAATTTCTCTTTTCCCTTCCTTTTGCTCTCTAACCCACGGCCAACAAACACCTCTTTTGGGGTTTTCATATCTTTGATTTTTATCAAGATTCACTCATTCCATGTTCATTTCTAAGATCATCTAAGGTGTTTGCAAGTATTGATTATTTGATTTAAGGGTTTTCTTCAAGATCTACAAATTAGGGTTTGATTATTATTTGGGGGTTTTCAAGATCTAGTGATTTTGGGTATAGATCTTGTGTTATTGCTTCTTGTAAGCATTTCTTGATCTTTCTTTTGATACTTTCTTTCATTCTTCATATATTTATGTTCTTGCATAGATCTATGATCTCTATGGTATTTGTGTTGATTTTTCAAAAAGAAATGAAATAACTGGTATGTGCTTAAATACACATACCTTTTACCTTTAAAAACGAGCTGAAATAACCAAAAACGGACCTAAAATGCCAAATATACGCTTGTTTTGCTAAATGTATTGTGCAGGAACGGATAACCAAGAAAAGGACGAAAAACAAAGCCAAAACGACAAAACCGGACTCGGAATGGAAAAGCTGTGAAGGACAAAGCCAAAGCAGAGCCAAAGACCAGAAAAGTCAAAGTCAAAAGTCAACTCAACAAATCAACAGTCAAAACCAAAGCCGTAATTGAAAAATACTGTTGGTTGCAATCTCAACCCATCTGATGGGCCGGGAAAGCCCAATAGTATATTAACGAAGACTGTGAAGACCAAATGGGCCCTCAATCAAAGACAACAGCCCATTTGTGTACAATTGACAGAGACTATGAAGACTTTGAAGGCCCGATCCTAGCCCTTGAACAAACCAATCTCAGCCAGTATGCAAACAAAACCCACCCAAACCTTATTGGGCCTTAAAAAGCCCAATAACAGAAGCACAAACCTTATTGGGCCCAAACACACCCAGTTAGGCCCAATACATAACCCAAGCCCAGACCCTGGCCCAAAAACAATTTTTATAAAACCTTAGGGACTTAAATTGTCAATTCTGAAAATTGTTTTATAAAAGAAAAGTGTTTTAAACATGAGAGGGACTGAATTTGTAATTTTACAAAACCTTTTATCTCTTTATAAAACACAAGGGCTGAAACTGCCATTAGTTGAAACCTTTTTTATCTTTGTTTTAACAAAACACAAGGGCCCAATATGCCAACTTTCCAAACCCTTTTATAACTAAAAAAAAAGGAACAAACGAAATGGCAAGTTAGTGAAACATGAGGGTTTCTTTTTGGGTATTTGAAACCTTTTAAACCTGTTAACACCCCTTCCCCCTCTCAACCCGTTTTCCCGCCAACCTTCTCAAACCCCCCACCATCACGAGAGACACCCCATTCTTTTACCCAACCCATCGTTTACCCAGTTTCTTTCATTCCCACCTCCCACTAACCTATTTCGATGCCACGCTGGCAATCCCCCATAACCCAAGAAAAATCTATGGCCGAGATTATGTTTAAAGAAGCACAAAACTTCATCAATGGCTGGAATTTGATGCTGAGCTTCCTTACTATATATTTGATATTTTATTATATTATATGTATTTTAAGGTATAGTCTGAGCGGATCAATAACATCTTGACATCTTTTATAAAACTGGAAGTAATATGTTTATGTCTTTATGTTCTTGGTGAGATGAGAGTTGAATGAGAGTTACAGCAATAGAAATAAAGAGATTAGGTTAGTCTTAGGTGTGATTTTGTTGTGGATTAGTTGTGAATAGAGATTAAGATAGATTAGGCACTATTGTGAAGTTTGGGTGGATTTTGGTTGCATTTTTGACAAAAAGTGTTTGCTGATCCGAAATGGTTTTGAGGTTTTGAGCGACCTAAAAATGTTTTCATTATGCGTAAAAGTAGTTTTTGAAGAGCTTGTTTCGAATAGATAGTTTTTCATATATCGCACATTAAAATTGGATTTAAAAACGGCCAAGTTATAGTCAAATGAAACTTGAAATATTTTTCGGCAAAACCAAGTGAATAGTTGCTGATGTGAATAGTAAAATGGGTTTTCGAACACTTTCAAGATATTTTGAGCTTTCTAAACATTAGCGAAACATATAGTAACACATATATATTGATTAGTATAATTTAAAGACGTCATTAACACATTTTAGGAAAAATGATAAAGTTTCTAAAAATAGTAAGTTTGGTAAATATTAGCGAGGTAGACATAGAAGTAAAGCGATTACGACTAGTTAGTGCGTTTTGATAATATGGAAACTTAACAAATACAAGGGTCGGTATTAACGTTTTGAAACTAAAAACTTTCCTAAAATAGAAACCTGCTAAAAATAGTAATTTTTAGTTAAACACCGAAACTTAATGACAAACTTTATAATTTATTTAAATTATGTTTTGTTAGTTAAATCAACGCACAAACACTCATGGATGTCTTCTTCTTTCATGAACGATTCTTTCAAGTTTCATATATTTTCAGTCTTTCTAAGACGCGTCATTGATTTAGGTCTCAAGTAGGACCTCTTGGCATTATATCTCTTTCCTGATATTTATCTCACCATTTGCTAAAGGTGAGTTCATAGCCCAATGTTTTACTACTTTTGATTTACTATTTTGGGGTGAGAAACATTGCTTGTTTATTAACTACAGACACAGTTACTTTACGTTGCCTTTTCCTGATTACATGTTTCCTAAGTAGCGAATAGACCATTAATGCCCGAATTATCATGAACCGTCAATTGCTTAGCCGACCGTACTGGTTAAGTGAGCGCCAATGCTGTAAATAGATCTATTGGGACTAATTATCCCTATCCGGGTGAGTAGCGCTCACTACCCACGGGGCCCCCGAAGAAACGGATATATACCATGTAGGATTGTCAATAGGTGATCTTGGTCAGATACCTTTAGGGCGAGTAATTCTATTTGGCATATAAAATGCTTCCTTTTAAATTAGGCTTCGGTGTCACGAGCTTAGCGCAACAGTAAATTTCTTTTTATGTGAAGTTGTATCTTCTATAACTGTCACGTGCGTACTGTAAACTTGTGGCCCACCTTTCATATTAAATTCAAACCTATGAATTCACCAACTTTATGTTGACCGTTTTAGCATGTTTTTCTCAGGTGCTTAACTATGGATGTCTTTGCTTGCTTTATGGTGTTGCCTTGCATTGGACCGATTTTCAAGAATAACTATTATTATCTATGTTAACATTGTTGTTAAACTTTAAAACCTTTTATTCGCTTCCGCATATTATCGTTGGGCCTATGTAAAACATTAAATATTTTAATTAATGCGACGATGTTGGATTTTAAACGTACCCTTAGAGGTCGTTCTTTGTATCTTGTGTGATGTGTATTATGACGTTACGCCCCCAGACATGTGTTTCCGGCTAGGCCCAGTTTGGGGGTGTGACATTTGTTGAGGAAAAGTAGGTGTGGTAAGAAGGCGAAGTGCAATGGGTAGGGGTGTTCACGGGGCGGTTCGGTTCGGTTAGTTGGAAGATTTAAACTATCCGTCGCGGGGCGGGTAATTAATTTTACTATCCGTCGCCGAACCGTACTAGGCGGGTAACCGGACATGCGGGTACCCGAAGTGAGCGGTTACCCGCGGTTCGGGTCACGGTTAACTGTTTTTGACGTTTAATAGAGTTTAACCGTATAAAAAATAACATAGTCTAGAACATAAAATGTATTTCTAGTAAAATTAAATGACGTTGAATTTAAAAGTCATATAAAACTTAAGTATTTCGTTACAGTAATTGCATTCAAATATTCATATATAACGTATTAACAAAAAATATTACTCGACGTTATAGATTACGATCACATTAATCAATTTTCACACATAGATTTTTACAAATGTTTACTTTACGAGCGAAAAAGTCGTTATACAATAAAAGTATTGCAATAATCGGTTAATACTTGTACAATTATTTGAATATTAGTTAGAAAATAATCATGTATAATATGCACGGTTCGGTTCGGTTAACCGCGGATATCTAAAAGTAAAAACCGAAACCGAACCATTATAAGCGGGTTTTTTCGGTTTCGGTTTTTTTCGGTTTCGGTTTCTTCGGTTTCGGGTTTTTTCGGTTTCGGATTGAGCGGTTCGGCTCGGTTCGTCGGTTTCACGGTTTTTTTGAACACCCCTAGTCATGGGCTGAGATTAGGTTTACAAGCTTTAATCTCATATATACATGGGCAAAAGAGAAGGAACTCCTTTTGTTTATGCCCAGATCGATGAAAACGTATGTTGTAATTTTTTTTTTGAACGACGGAATTTTATTAAAAACTAGCCACAACTAGGAAAAAAGATTACATAGAAACAATGCTAGCTACGGGGTTTTGTAACCACCCATCCCTATTACATTTAAACCTAGGATTTTTAGATGAAATCCATAAGAACGATTGAGAAACAATGGAGTCCCAAAGCAAAGCTTTTTTAGGAGGGTTCGAAAAAATCAAAAGGTTTCGAAAACGCCAAATAGACCACAAGAGAGTCTCCCCTACTCCTTCGAGAACCAACCTCACCATGTTTGAGACATGTAAGGACGAAAGCCACTCGAACCAATCAACAACGTTATCAAAAATCGGAATATCCAAGTTCCACCATCTCGCCATCAAAGCCCACAAATCCTTAGCCATATCACAAGATAAGAACACGTGGTTGACCGTTTCGACGTCGTCTTGGCATATGGGACATAGAACCGAGCAAACATCAATACCCTTCCTGTCAAGATTAACCCTAGACGGAATCTTATTCAGCATTAATCTACAAAGAAAGACATTAACCTTAATAGGAATGTAACGGTTCCATTTAGTAGCATACATATCCACGTCTAAAGTATTATCATCCACCAACGAACGCACGCTTGCAACAGAAAACCCAGCAGAGGCATTTAGAGACCGCTTCCAAGAATCACAGTCGTCTGAAAGCACAACATCACCAATCAAAGCACGCAAGGCATTAAGCTGGGCCGATTCAGCCCCACCTCTTGGAGGACGTCTAAGAGCAGAGCATGAATCAAGAATAGGAAGTCTAGTAGTAATAGAACAATCTCTGTCAGAATAGAGCATGTAGATATGCGGAAAAGCCAACTTGAGAGGCTGATTCTCGCACCATGAATCATCCCAAAAGCGAGTAGAGACACCATTACCAATCTTACAAGTGCAAAAAGAAAGAAGATCAATACCTTTTTGTTTTAGCTTTCTGACCGAGGACAAAATAACACTCCAAGTGCTTATATTAGAACTGCGCTCATCAGAATCATGAATGCCCCCATGCAACCCATGTATACTTTTGATGACGCAAGCCCAAAGATCAGTAGGGCGAGTGAGAAACCGCCAAATCCACTTGAACAAAAGGCCTATGTTAAGCCCATAAATGCTGCCAATACCGAGACCTCCAAGATTCTTACTCGCAAGACACTTTTTCCATCTAACCCATGTCATTTTCTTCTCATCTTGATCAGCACTAATAAAGAAATTGTTGCGTAACGACTCATGTTTCTTTTGAACATGCACTGGCATCATGTAAATCGACATATAGTAAGTGGGGAGGCTACCTAGCACCGACTTAATGAGAGTAAGACGGCCACCAGTCGAAAGTAAACGAGCTTTCCATGAGGAAAGCTTAGAAGTGAACTTCTGGATTATTGAATTCCAGTTGTTACACTTAGCCATGCTACATCCAGTCGGATCTCCAAGATACTTCAAAGGAAATTTAGCCGCCCCACAACCTATATTATACTCCATATTAGAAACCTCATTATCATAAACACAAACACCAAGGATGCTGCTTTTGTGAACATTAATTTTGAACCCTGGGATAAGGAAAAAACAACGAAGCGCACATAACAGATGATGCACATTAGTGTGAGACCATTCACCAAAGAAAATAACGTCATCAACATAAATGAGATGCGTAATGCTCATGTTATCACGACCTAAAGAAGCGCCTTTGTAAAGATTCAATTCCTCAGTCTTACACGTGAGAGCATGCAACCCTTCCATAGCCAAAATAAAGAGAAAAGGAGATAGTGGATCTCCTTGTCTTAAGCCCCTAGAAATCTCGAACTCGGCTACCCATTAACCAAGATGGAGGAACGAGCGGATCTAAGACAACCAAAAATCCAAGATCGCGACTTAAGACCAAAACCAAGTTTTTCCATAACCAGATCCAAAAAATCCCATCTTAAAGAATCAAAAGCTTTCTCAAAATAGAATTTGAAAACCATAAGCTTTTTCTTGCGTTTACGATACCATGCCATGACTTCATTAAGAATGAAAGGGCCATCAAGGATATTTCTACCTTTGATAAAAGCTGATTGCACCGGACTAATGCATTTACTGATCACCTTGCTAAGTCTATTAGCTAAGATTTTTCCAATTATTTTATATTGACTCCCTATAAGGCTAATAGGGCGAATAAACATATGTTGTAATTAAGATAAATGATTTTAGTTTTATCTACATTCTTCGAGATTGAAATGTAAATAATTCTATATGTGATTGGCGGCTTTTGGGATTTAATTTGAGAGACTGCACTGTGCACTTTTCATTTTGTTTTTCTTATATGAGCTTTAGGGATGTTTTTTATTCTTATATGAGCTTTAAGGATGTTGATCTTTCATATCTTGAGATGTTGGGAATTAAACTCATTAGACTTTTAGGGTGTTACAACCCTCTTGTATCAGCCTTAAACACATGTTTTGTTAGGAATTAAGCTCATTAGACTTAGTACTGCCAAGTCAAAGTGTTAGTACTGCTTAAGTCATAATTGGCAGTATAAACTAGTTAGTACTGCTAGAAGAATGTTAGTACTGCTAGGAATAAGTTAGTACTGCTAGTACTAACTTAACACTGCTGAGGGGATTTATACTGCTGATAAAGATTGAAGACTTCATGAAGATAAAGACGTGTGAAGAGACATAAAGACGTGTTAAAAGATATGTATTAGTTATCTTATGTATATTCTATATATTTAGAAAGATATGCATATAAGCTTAATGTTTTAGAAGATTTATAGTTATCTTGTAAAGGATTCCTTGGTGTATAAAAGGAGATCCTAGGTTTTGGCATTAGAAACACATCATATCAGTCTTTCATAGTATCCATAGCTTCAAGGTTGTAAACCCTAACACTATTAAAGAGTGTTCGTATTAATATATTGGAGCTTATTGTTTTTGTTATATTTTTTGTTTTGTTAAACATACATTGTTGTTATTCTTCTTTGTGGTTTAAACTAGATTCCGCATAGTTTATATCATATACACAAAGTTTCATTCTTAGTACCTTTGGATTTATCCAAGGATACTAAACCTTACATCAAGCTAAGGAGTTAAAGATCTATTCTTTGGGATCAACAAGTGTAACACCCCCAAAAATGTATCACAGCGGAAATATGTCCGGGGGCATTACTTCATAATACAACAGCACATGATACAAGAGAACGACCTCTAAATGTGTCGTTTGAAAAGTAATCTCGTTGATTTTCTTGGAATCGATATAAAATTTGTCCCATAATTGCATCACAATCAAAAACTTGAAAATGATACAACGAGATTTGATCATTTGCATGTACGTAGAAATCCATGAATGAAATCTTGTCAAATTTAGACTCTGGTGCACATCAAGTAAGCCAATCATCTAATTCACCTGAGAAAAACATGCTTAAAAGGGTCAACATAAAGTTGGTGAGTTCATAGGTTTTTGTAAGTATAAATGTTGAACTAAAGTTTTGTAAAGCGTGAATGACCGTTTCAATCCTTGAATGTTCTTCCAAAATGTATGTATGATTTTTAGAAATCAAATAGTTGTAAAATATGCATGACCATTTCAATCCCCAAATAATCACAAAATGTACGTATGAAAATTGGACCGCAATTATCCAAAGTATGTATTGCCACTTTATTCAAGGCAATATTCATGTGTGTATAAAACAATGATTACAATTACTCTAAGTTCATGAAACCGATGCTCTATGTACCCATCGTAGGTGTCCCCTCCAAGAACACCCGGGCA
>BQNB010022835.1:30595-54218 GCA_026074375.1 Tanacetum coccineum | reverse complement strand
ATAACGAATTCATGAAAATTACTAAAAATTTAAATATCAATTAAAAACGTAAAAACGCGTCTAATGACGAAATACTACAATGATTGGATGCACGGATCACTTCCGGCAATAAATCTTAAATAATAATGGGACGACTTCCCGGTTAAACGTAAAAGTTTAACGAAACTTTAAAAATTAAAATGATCAAACAGAAATGGCTAAATTATTGATTGGAATTTACGGGGTGTCATCCTCAAGGCTTACGACGTAACATCTGCCACAGGCGCAGAAATTGGGAAAATATGAGGCTTACGACGTAACATCTGCCACGGGGTACGAAAGGAGCTGAGAACTACACAGCCGATCATTTGTCCCGATTAGAAAACCCGTATGAAAATGTTTTCGATCCAAAGGAAATAAACGAAAATTTTCCTCTCGAGACACTTAATATGGTGACTTCTTGTGATAACCCAAGTACCCTGTGGTTTGTCGATTTTGCAAATTACCACGCGGGGAATTTCATTGTCAAAGGAATGTCAACTCAACAAAAAAACAAAATTTTCAAAGATGTCAAACACTATTTTTGGGACGACCCTTTTCTATTCAAAACCTGTGCGGATCAAGTGATTCAGCGATGTGTTTCAGGCCAAGAAGTTGTCGACATCCTCACAGCTTGCCATAGTGGATCCATCGGGGGACATTACGGTGCCAACTACACCGCCAAAAAGGTTTTTGACTCCGGATTTTATTGGCCTACAATCTACAAAGATGCCCATGAGTTAGTCAAAAGCTGTGACTCATGCCAGCATCAGGGAAAAATTTCACAACGTGATGAGATGCCACAAAATTCCAACTAAGTGTGTGAAATCTTTGATGTCTGGGGCATAGACTTTATGGGACCATTTCCGTCATCTAGAGGAAATAAGTATATACTCAAAGCAGTTGATTATTTATCCAAATGGGTTGAAGCCAAGGCGCTCCCCACAAATGATGCTAGAGTTGTAGTTAAGTTTTTGAAATCTCTTTTTGCCTGATTCGGTACACCGAGAGCTATTATAAGCGATCGTGGGACCCATTTCTGTAATGACAAATTTGCTAAAGTAATGTCTAAGTATGGGGTCACTCATCGTCTTTCTACTGCTTACCACCCTCAAACGAGCGGTCAAGTCGAGGTGTCGAATCGTGGGTTAAAACGTATTTTAGAAAGAACAGTTGGAGAAAACCGTGCCTCATGGTCCGATAGGCTTGATGACGCTCTATGGGCATTTCGTACTGCTTTCAAGACACCAATTGGTTGTACCCCTTACAAGCTCGTGTATGGAAAGCCGTGTCATCTACCTATCGAATTAGAGCATAGAGCGTATTGGGCATTAAAACATGCTAATTTCGATCTTAAAACCGCGGGCGATCACCGTAAGCTGCAACTTAATGAACTCAATGAGCTTCGTGATCAAGCATACGAGAATTCTTTGATTTATAAGGAGAGGACAAAGAAGCTTCACGACTCAAAGATCAAAAACCGCATTTTCAATGTTGGTGATCAAGTCTTGCTTTTCAACTCTCGTCTAAAGATATTCTCGGGAAAGCTTAAAACCCGATGGTCCGGCCCTTTCACCATAACTGAAGTTTTTCCATATGGCACTGCAAAATTATCTCACTCTGACGGATCAAACTTCAAAGTGAACTGCCATCGACTTAAGCACTACTTCGGAGGGGACACACCAACCATGGTTGTCCCAGATCTCCAAACTTTCCCTAAGGACGAATGAATTCAGGGATCGAGTCAAGCTATGTGACTCGGTTACCAAAAACAAAGCGCTTCGTGGGAGGCACCCCATGCTTATCCATTTTTCTTTCTAGCTTCTAATGTGTTGTGAGGAGGCTTGTACTCTTCCGTTCTTTGTGTTTGTTGTTTGTACTTGTGATTGTTTGCAGGATTGATCCCAACTTTTCTGAAGACTCTCGTGTTCGGTGTTTTGTCCCGGTCCACTCGAGCTTCCTAGCCTTTGCTTGCCATTAGTTTGGGGAAATCCGATATCCTAAAGATTATTATCGACTAACATTTATCTTGTAGCACACTTAATAAACGGCTTAAGATTTTTGTGATACTTTCTTCATGTTTGAGTTATGCATTCGACCTTTTTGAATTCTAGTATATGGGATCTTTAAGTAGTCTTAGGCTAGGAAACATTGAGGACAATGTTTGATTTTAGTATGGGGTAGTATATCTTCGATATGATCTTGCCTACTTTTACCCGTTGTTCTCACGTACCCCGTTTTCCCACCAAAATTTTCAAAAATATGAAAAAATTTAAAAATTTTCAAAAAAATAAAAAATAAAATAAGTGTTTTTGTCACAATTTTGACTTTCTTGCTGGGTAAGAATAAGAGTAAATTTTGACCCGATCGAGCGTGTTGAGCTCTAGCTTGTTCCTTAACTTTTAGGCTAAGCGTTCGCTAATTCGCGAAGAACGAAAAATGATAGAGTTAAGTATGAGTAGGATACTAAACAAAGATTATTTGGAAATCTTAAGAGCTCATGTATGTAACTTGTTGCTTTTTCTCCCATAAGCTCCTAACCGGATTAATATACGTGCTATTTTTGGAGATTAAACTTAAATCAACAATTTTTATGTAAAATATATAGCAAAAATTTTAGTCTTAGTTCAAATTTATACTTGAATTTTTCAAAAAAAAAGTCTTCTTTAAATAAATTAGTTTTACCATAAAAAAATGATAAAAAAATATAATATAAAAGCTGTGGGTTGATAAAAGTTTACTACCTCTTGCCGGCTCACAACCGATGTGGTAGTCTTCTAAAGAAAGCCCATAGTAAAATAAAGATCCGAGACTGAAAAAAGTTTGCTGCATCTTGCCGGCTCACAACCGATGTTGCAGCCTTCTAAAAGGTCGAGGGTTACAATTGCATAAATGTCTAAATAGTTAAATTAAATTAATAAATTGACTTCTTTTTGTTAAATTCAAATATGTTTTTACACTTTGACTAGTTTATTTTATAAGCTATGAATATCCGGGAAACCTGAGAGTTTTTGTAACCTAAGGTACATGAGTCCCGATACTAGTCTATGTGGGGTGTCAAAAGCCTGGTCACTTAGCCGCAAGGTTGGGATGTGCCAAGACGAAAGTCGCTACATGGGATGATCTCGCCTTCAAACTTATTATTCTAAGGTGGAACGTAAAGCATAGTATGTTGCATAAGTTGATCATGGTTGAATTCAAGATAGCACACTCACTTAGAAGTATATAAATATCGGGTTGTGAAAGTTCACAAGTTGCAAATATGAGTAGTGTTAGCATCCAAACTGATATTTAGCTGTGATTTTGTTTTAAGTTTGGTTTGGATAAGTGAAAAGTCGGGAACGATGAATTTATCCTTTTTGGGGCATTCTCGGATTCGAAATGCATCTTGTTCTATGATCCCTAACAGTTATGGAAATAACGAAAGTCGAAACAATCTCAATTTAAAAAAAAGAGAAAAAAGTTTTAGAAAAATGGGAAAAAGAGGTGTTTTATAACTTGTGATTTCTTAATTTTTTCTACAAAAATCTTTGCTACTTTTTAAAGGTTTAGTGTAGGGAAGTTTTGAGGTATTTGGTTATAAGGCATATAACATTGCGTGAGGACATGCAATCGCTTAGTTTGGGGAATTTTGATATGTGTGAAAACACATATCCATTTTATATCAAAATAAACCCTAAAAAGATAAAATTATGCTTTAAATGCTTGAATATTGCCTGTTTTGTCGTTGTGATTGTGTAGGTACGGATAAAGCAAAAATCACAAAAAAACGGTTAAAACCGGACAAACACGGACACGGGAACGGAAGTGCACACAAAGAGCCAGAAGTTTCTACAAAAAGGTCAAAAGGTTAACAGTGGTCAACCTTCAGTCAACTTTTTCAACCAAAGTCAAGGTCACAAGAAGACAAAAATCCCAAAAGTTTCCAATTCAGTCCCTCATCTTATCCCAAATTACAAAAGTGGTCCTTAATCCCTAAAATTAGTTAACACCCGTTAACTAATAAACCCTAAACAAAACAACTCGTGAACCCTTTACCCATAAGTCCAAACCCGAATATTTACCATCCTTTGGCCCATCTTTCTCCGTTTATAAAGGGCCAAGTCAAACCAAGTCAACCCTTACCCTTCAGTTAAAAACAAAAAAGGGGAAAACGGTTAAACACTGTTTCACCGTCTTCTCCATTTAACCCTAGGTCAAAAACAAAAGGGAAACTCTAATTGAGGGACAAAAAGGACAATTCAAGTACAAATGACTGACATGGCAGAGTAAAACGTCACCTAGTGCTCCTATTGGTCAATACCCATCAAAAGATGCCACGTGAGCTTGAGAAGAAACACACAGGAGGATAGCTATTTGCACTAATTATACTCTCACAGAAGAAGCACAAGGGGGGGGGGGGCTACTGAAACACGGATGCCACGCTGGCAATCCGTGTTCCCTTCAATCTAATCCAACGGCCCTAAGTGATGATCCAATGATTTAAGGAATGTACGGACAAGATTAAGAAGAGCGTGTAACAGCCAAGGAGCCTAGAAGCATCTCCTTAGCATTATAAATTAAAGCTCTCACTCACACACAGCTTATCTTTTTCTTGTCATTTTTCTTAGTAAAATAGCTTATGCAGTTTTTTCTTAAATGTAATTTTACTTTTTCAAGCTCTTGTAGTCTCTTTTATAAAGCATTGTAATATGTTTTTAAGTATTAATAAAATCCCAAGTTTAGTTTTCATAAGCTTTTTCACTTATAAGCTCTTCTTTACTCTCAAATGTATGCTATTGTTTCAAAAGCTCACAACAAGGGGGCCTCTTATAAGCTCTCACAAGTCTCTAAGCTTGTGATTGAGACGCAATTGATCATTTAATCTACTTGAACATCTAAAATCAGCTTAATTCCTTGACTTATGAATTTTGAGCTTATGGAAGGGAAGCTAGCAAAGGATGAGGCTTCCATGGACTTTTACTGCTTATTTTAAATAAGCCAGGCTATCTAGTAGACAAGCTCTTTGAGCCTTTTAAGCTTTTGTTTAGCTAAATCTTATTGTAAGTCTTCCATTTCAAATTCTGTTTTTACAAACATCTTTAGTGTAGTTTTGCTTATTGGACTTATAAATGCTTAATCTGCTTTCTAGTTTGCTTATTTTTGCTTTTTATTGTCTTTATTGTGCTTATTAGTTATGTCTTTTAATCTGTTTTTAGCTATATAATTATAGACCTTAGTGTTTCATAATCTGTCATAAAATCAACTAAAAAACCAAAAATAATTAGCTTAGCTTGTAGAACTTTGATTCATAGTTAATGATCTTTTGATTTTTGTTTATCAACATGTTATAAGTTATTTGATATCATTGTCTTAGGTTTTGCTAGCTAGATTTT
Organism: Tanacetum coccineum; assembly: GCA_026074375.1. Classification (NCBI taxonomy): domain Eukaryota; kingdom Viridiplantae; phylum Streptophyta; class Magnoliopsida; order Asterales; family Asteraceae; genus Tanacetum; species Tanacetum coccineum. Next base: position 48,825 of record BQNB010022835.1, on the reverse strand, counting down.
AAAATCTAAAGTTTAAATGGATTATGCATTAGTTAAAGGGGTGTTTGGATTAATGCAATTTGACCTCAAAAAGTCAAATTGAGCTAAGTTCATTGCTTGAACCAGTTTTTAATTCATTTAAAATCAGTAGTAAAAGAGATTTCAGAAGTTAGATTTCAAAAATTTTTTTTAAAAAAAAAAAGATCAAGCTAAAATCTCTTTGTTTTGCACCAGGGAATTTTTCCTTTTCTAGATTGTTAAAAAAAATGATTACAACCGTCCTTGAGCTGGGTCTGTTTGATGTTATGTGTGTTAAACCACAATCATTGAGTGTGTCCATAGCAGGGTTTACAACTAAGGTGAGCATGCATTTGAGTTTTGACCATTGGCCAAAGTGCGATCAGCAGGAACTACATGTAGCTCCTATGCAGTCCTTCTTGATCAATTATTAAGTTAAGTTTCATTAGGTTTTAGCTTCTTAAACTCATTAAGACTTTATTTTACTTATAGGATTAGTTAGAATAAAACTTGTTTTTAGAATTCTAGCTTATTTACTAGGGTACATTTGCTTTTAAAGTTCATCAAAAATCTTAAAAAACTAAAAACAGTAGCTGTTAGAACTTAGTTTTTAAATTTAGATTTTTAGCTTATAGGATTTGATTTTATGCAATAGATTTATAGCTTATATGTGGTTTGTCTAGTTTTCAAAAGCTCAGCTTTTGAAATAGCTTATTGTGCTTTTTAGCTTATTTAGTTTTTAAGCTCTTAGAGTTATTTTCTGAGTTTGTCATTTAGATTAGTAAATTTAGTTAGCTTAATGTGTTATTAGGTTAATTAGCTTTTAAAAATTAGCTTCTTCATGTTATAAACTTTCTAGGACCGTTTTTGGTTTTTAATTTGGTGCTTATTTAAGTCCTTTGTGCTTATTTTAGTGAATGCAAGCTTTTTGGCTCTCAAAAGCCATGTTTCTGTAAACAGCCTCTTCACAAGCTGTTGGAGAGCTTAATATTGACTTTTAGCTTATAGATGTTTTGTTAAAGTTGTTCAAAATAGCTTAATCTACAATTTTTGTTCTTTGAGTTTTCAAAAAAAAACGTGTGCCTTGGACTTGAACCCGTGACCTCTAGCACACAACACACACACCATACCACTATGCTTCAATAGCCCATCCATTAGTCTTTTGCACTATCTTTCTTTTATAATCATTTTGTCATTTTAAGCTTAATAAGCTGTTAAAGTTTATTTCGTGGCTTATTTGATAAGCTGTGATTATAAGCTTATTTTTCCTAGGTTTTAAATAGTATAAGCTATTTTCTATAATTTTTCTGGAATTTTTATAGTTCGTTTAGTATTTTTAAACATTTATTTTCATTAAAAACTTTAAAAAATCATAAAAAATAGAAAAATAATCAAAAAAATATAAATCTTTTTTAGTAAATTTTCTTTTACCATAAAGTTCATAGGAAAATTAGTTTTGTTTTCATAGGGTCTAATTTGCAAAAATTCGATTTTTAAAGAACGAGATTTGTCCCCGTTTTCATTTTTCGTGTTTTAACGCTCATTTCAACTCCGTTTTTGTTCTAGTTTTCTTTAAACTTACTTTTTAGTCAAATAGAGTCCATTTAAAAATAAAAATTTAAGTTAGGTTTGATTTTAGCAATTTAGGGTTTTTGATCTCCGTTTAGGGATCCCGTTTTGCGTTTTGCGTTTTTAGTTAAAATTTGGTTTCCCGTTATTTGTCCTCGTGCTTAATTGTTATAATTTGTTTATTTTAATTGTAAAAAGTAGTTAATCAAATCATCTATTGTTTCCAATTCAAATCATTGTCCGAGGATCAAACGTGGATTCAATTTCATAAATCGTTGGGGAAACGACCCGGGGAATCATACTTCCCTGTTAATATACGTATTATATTATATTATATATATTTGTGAAGAATTTCCTTTTTGCCTTTTTCCTCAAGGGTAATCTGGTAATTTTCCATAATATTATATAATTTATATTTTTGCGTGTGTTATTTTATACGTATCAGGGGGTGTTTTGTATTTGTGTTTGTTGTTCGTGTTTAACAGTTTATTCACAGCTTATTTGCGTGGGCTTATTTGTTAAAAAGAAGCCACGAAATAGTTTTTTTTGTTGTTGTTTGTTACGTGGTTCTGGTGTTTAACAGTCAATCTTTTTTTTGATGAGTTTTTTTTGGTCCTTTTTTTCCAAAACTCTCAATAAAAAAAACAGATCTGCTTTCTTTTTATCAGCTTATTTTCGAGCTTTTTAATAAGCTTATTTGGGGTTTTAACTGATTCCATTCATTTTCCAAAGCTTAACAAAACAGCAGATCTGGTGTTCATTGTTTTGACAGTTTTTTTTGAGCTTATTTCATCCTTGTTTGGGCTTATTTGGTGGTTTATTGGTGTTTCGAGCTTATTTTCTATAAAATGGATGAAGCTGATAAAAGACAAGAATAAATCTCAGATCTGTTTTTTTGGACAAGTACAAGGCGAGTTAACAAGCTGACGGCGATTTAACATCAACCCCATGGCCAAGGCGTGTTAACACCTTACAGACCAACGAGTACCTCCGATATTTACCGAGTTTTACACTGGGTCAACTCACAGAGTCAGACAAAGAATGAAAAGAACAGAGTAAGTAGCCAGACTCGTTTGTTAAACACAACAATTACAATGTCCCAAATATCTATCACAACATCAATCTCAACAACACAGCTCAATCACACCACAATCCAAACATTAAGCTAAAACTATATTCCATCGTCACATAACTTACCACATCTCCATCCATCCCAACAAGACTCGATCCAAAACAGAGATAGAAATCAAAGATCTCAGATTTAGCTTGTATTCAAAAAATCTTTAAGATTTTACAAGCTTAAATGAAACCATCATGTGATCTTAAACAAAAACAAACAAAAGCAACCTACCGCCGAAACACCAAACCCAAAGGATCTTGAAGCTTCGTTCTTCCTTTTTGGTATACGGTTATTTTGTATTATTGAACAAGAATGGTTTTTGTGGGTATTGTTTTGTGTTTGCTAACGGATTATTGTGAAGAAAGTGTTTTTTTTGACTACACTTGAAAAGTGATTAGGGTTAGGGTTAGTGTAAATGCATCTCTTTATAACCCCAAGTCACTTATTTTGGATTTGTATTAGTTTTTTTGGATGAACCGGGCTTTAACACAAGAACAAGGTGCCAACTATAGTTGTATTGGGTCGTTGGTTATATTCTTTACCCGAATTGTTTTGTAACAAACTTGGCGATTATAGGTAAGTTGGTGTTGGGTTGATTTCTGGTAACTAAACATGGGCTAAAGAATGACAAATTTTGCCGAAAATGGTTATTTATTTTGGGCTAATATTAATGGATATGAGTCGGGTAGTAAAACAAGATTATGAAGGGTAATGTAAAAGTGACTGGGTTTTATTATTCGGACGGGCCGTGTTTATGGTATAATTTTTGAGCCGATATCCGTTAACCATCAAAAATCATGAACAACAACACAACAAACACAATACATTACACTAAAAATGATCCTTATCAAAATTCACCTTCATTCATAATGGATAGTATTGAATTTTAATGACTACGGAGTTTTTGTCCGATGTTACTTATTTGGGATTGAAGTAGTATTTCACGAAGAGTGTACTTATTTCGTCTTTGATTTTCTCTACAACAAAGATGACTTGTTCGGGCATACACGGTTTGTGATGAAGACTTGATTTATCTAGTTATACCTGATGTAAGGAGTTACATTGTAGTACTCACGTGTTATAGTTTCACTTTAAGGCAGTTACACTGTAGTACTCGGATCTTACGTAGTTGAGGAGATTTCAAGAGGTGTTGTATTTTTCGTATACTTTGGTGAGGGTATATGGTACTTAGAGATTTGCCTCTGCACCGTTCAGTGTCACACGGTTTGTACAAGATTAAGTCACAAGCTTAGGATTTTGCTTCCTTCTCGGGTTTGTTTCATCGAGTTGTCTCCATCAGTGGTCATCAGTATTAGCCTACAGAATAGATAAAGGGATTTAGATCGGGTTGATCAAGAGAGATTTGTAAAGAGAGTACCGACATCTTCTCATAGAGTATTGCTTATGCAATCACGGGTATATAAAGCTAAGTAAGCAGATCCAGTTTGCATAAGATGTAGACATGTGTAGGATGATTCCTCGGTTAGTCATCATCCTGGAGGGAGAAATGTGTACATCTGGTACTTAGTTGATTTTTTATGTTACCGTTTTAATGTTACCGTTTCGACTACATAGAGGGAGAAATTGAATACACTCGGGACTTAATTGTCTTTGGTGTAGCAATTCATATCTACACTTTCCTGGAGGAATAAATGTATACATCAAGGACGCACAACAAGTTCACTGGATCGGGCTTTATAAAATATGTCGGAGGTTAGTCCGCAGAGATGATTAGTGCTTCAACTTGTTACTTTGGTGTTACAGTTTCAACTTCATAAAAGGGATAAAATGTGTACTTTGGGATGAATTCAAACAAGACCGGAATGCTTCCTAAGTGAGACGATGTTGATGATATCATCCCTTCCATCAGTGTATCCTATATGAGAAAGGAGGTCCATAAGAAGATTTCTGCATTGATTCTTAATCAGTCTCTAGTGTGTTTGTTTAGGAGGGAGCTAAAGAACAAAGAGCCTACTAGTTGAGAGGGAGGAAAAACTCAACTAGATACTTCAGAAGAAGTTCAGAGCATAATTCATATCAAAGCCGAAGTATTCGGATAAAGGAAACTTCAAGGATGACAAATGAAAATCATATTCTAGAAAACTTCGACATGACCAGAAGTGCAGGAAAATGAAGTTTTTCAAGACATGCAGCTAATTCAGAAACTTCAAAATGACCAGAAGTGTATGAAGAAAGTTTTTGAAGATATTTCAAGAAGTTATGAGCATAAATCCAATCAAGGCTGAGATCATCGATAGAAAAAACTTCTAAGTCATCCTCAACAGTACTTTACAGTGTGTTCGTTTGCAAGCTAAAGAAATAAAGCTGGAGCATTCAAGTAGATCAAGGTCATTGAAGACAATCTCAAGGAATGCTGGACTTTATTCTTATCATTTTACTTTATTTTTTCTTGTAGGAAACATTATAACCAATTCGCGTGTGACACCATCTTGGAGGGAGATTGTTAGCCTAACTTTTTAGTGAAGCAGACGTCTTGCACGTGAATTGGACTAGCTATAGATCAACTGCTAAACCCAGGGACTACTATTGTAAACATGGGATAAATAGCTTATGTTTAGGCTATAAATACCCCCATGTCTCTCCATGGGGGTGTGTGGAAGTTCAAGTGTTGTTTTTTCTTATCCTAATAATACATTTTGTTTTTCTCCACCCTCTCTTTACTTTCTCTCACTAAAACTACCATGAACCATCTTCTATATTTTGATCATCCCCGACCTCCCGAAAGGTGTTTTGAATTGTGCAACACATGGATAATTGGCCACCGGGCCCTTCTAATCCATCTCCACCACTATGTGTCTCTCGACCACCTCCCGATTTTCCAAATCCACCACCCGGATTTGAACCATTACCATCAACCCAACCTTTGTTTGCTAACATTAACAACAATACACCTCTCCTCCACAACAATGCATCTCCACTTGATAACATTCACCATTCATCACCAAATCTTGGAAATCAAGATTTTCCCAATCCTCCAAACATCTTGGATTTTGTTCATCCAAACGACATGCCTCACCTCACCAGGGTTTAATGTGAATCAAAATCAAAACCAAAGCAATCAAAATCAAAACAACCAGGTTCAGCCTTATCAAAACCGGAATCAGGGAAACAACCAAAGTAACAATCAGGGTTGAAATCAATTTTTCCAAGGTGCTAATCATAATCAGAATCAGAATCAGGTTCAAAATTATCAAGCCCCTAATACCCAACCTCCGGTTACTTTACCATAAGAATTAACAAACTACATCAGGATTAATGAAAACAAGATCAATTCGATGCAAACTCAAATGAACAACTTGGCTACTTCAAATCAAAGGCTTGAAAGTATGCTAGGTAACTTTATCAAAATGAATACCGCTTCTACCTCAGGTACGGGATCTCTCCCGAGCAACACCTTTGCTAACCCAAAAGGTGAATTGAAATCCATTACCACTCGAAGTGGTCTTGTTCTTGATGGACCTTCCATTCCTATCTCTTCTCTATTCATAAATCCGGAGGAGGATGAACGTAAAGAGGAGATTTTAACGGACCAGGATAACTCCGACTTTACCATCAAGGTCCCACCTCCTTCCGTCCAACAAGCTAAACCTCTGAAACAAAGAAATTTTGTGATTCATCAAAGGGATCCTCGACACCCGAATATCCCTTACCTGTCAAGAATGAATCAAGAGAAACAAAAAGAAAAAGATGAAGTCCAAATACACAAGTTTTGGCAAATGTTTAAACAGCTTCATATCAATATCACTCTTGCTGATGCATTGATTCTAATCCCAAAATATCAAAAGATGCTTAAGTCTCTCCTTTCCAACAAGGAGAAGCTTATAGAATTGGCAAACACACCCGTTAGTGAAAATTGCTCAGCGGTTATCCTAAAGAAGCTTCCCAAAAAACTAGGTAACCCTGGGAAATTTCTCATTCCGTGTGGTTTTAATGAGCTCAAGTGCAAAGCCCTAGCCGATCTAGGTGCTAGCATCAACTTGATGCCACTCTCGGTGTGGAAAGAGTTAGGGTTACCCGAGCTTATTTCTACCTGAATGACTCTTGAACTTGCTAACCGTGATATTTGCACTCCAAAAGGAATTGCAAGAGATGTCTTTGTTCTGGTTGGAAAGTTCACATTCCCCGCTGATTTTGTCATTGTTGATTATGAAAGCGATCCACGTGTCCCCCTTATTTTAGGAAGACCATTCTTATAGACCGCTCGTGCTTTGATTGACGTTCATGGAGAAGAAATGATTCTCCATGACGGTAATGAAAGACTAATCTTGAACATGAGAAATGACACTTCAAGCTATTCAAACGAACCTCATCAAGAATCAATCAACATGATTGATGTCTACAATGTTTCACATGAGGAAATTTGTGAAGATTTGTTTGCAACAAATCATCTAAGTGGCAATCCCACTTCTTCTCTCACTTCTCATACCGACTTAACTTCACTGGAAGTTAAGTATGATATCTTTGATCCGGAGGGAGACATGGTAATTGAGAAAATGATAAACTTTGATTCTAAAAAAGATCTCCCTCTATCTCATGATAATCTCTTAAGTGGCAGTACCACTTTTCCTTCTCCCACACTTATCTCCTTAGAAGAAAGTGAATTAATTTAGGAAGAATTCAAAGCTTATCTTGCTAGTGACTCATTTCCACCGGGAAATGACGATCTTGTTAAAGCTATCCCCGAGGAGTTCGCCGATGAACTCGCTCTTATTGATTCATTTCCACCGGGAAATGATGATATGACTCCGGAAGACGTTATTAAAGAAGTGAAATGTTTGCTTACTCAATCTCCATTAGCAAACTATTCTCTCGATAACGATCTTGTTGTTACCATTCTCGAGATGTTCACCGATGAACATGCTCTCGATTATTCATCTCCACCATTATATGATGATGTTGATGATGATCTTTATTACTCATCCCCAACATTATGGGATGATGATAATATCTTTGATCTTGAACCCGTTAATGATGATACTTATAATGATCCATTTGACTTCAAGGAAGAGAAAATCAAAGAGTCTAAACTCTTGATTGATGAACTTGATCTTCCTAAATCAAATAATGTCCTTCCTTTCCCCGAGTGTGACTCGGTTTTCTATGAGGATTTTTCCGAGGTTGATGCTTTGCCTTCGACCAACAACAAGGACAAGGTATTTAATCCGGGTATACTTATTCATGAGAACCTCTTTGAAGTCATCAACTTTGCAACACCAGATAAGAATGTAAAGAAGACCACTAATGCTTCTTTAATTCTTGAGGATTTTAATCCTCCTCTTTCTCTTTATGAACTTTCGTTCCACAAAGAAGTTCCCGGGCTTGGAGCTGTACTCTCGTTTCCATCCGAAAATGAGGAAAAAGTTTTCAACCCCGGGATTCTCACTTCTAAAAGAGTTCATACCTCTCTTCTCCCGGAACTATCTCATCGGGGAACTAGAGCTTTCAAAGTCACCAAAATTCTTGAAAGCCCGATGGAGATTTTTCCTTGCTCTTACCAAGAGGACATCCGAGTCTTGGATGTTCCGTGTCTCCACTTTTATCCCCCTTGACAAACTCTAGTATAGGGGGATTAGGTCAAGCTAAGTGACCTAAAACAAGCGCTTCGTGTGAGGCAACTCATGTTTATCCTAGTATTATCATCGTAGTAGTATTAGTAGTAGTAGTATGGTAGTAATGAATAAGTGTTTTTTGTTGTGTGACGAGGCTCGCTTTTTCCTTTCCCATGTTTTGTGTTTTGTGTTGTATTGTCCAGGATTTCCTGGATTTTTGAAGCCTCTCGTGCTCGCGGTTTTTGTCCTTCGATCACAAGAGCTTCAAATCCTCAGCTTCATTTTGGGAATCTGATATCCAAATCTTATCGACTAACGTTTATCTTTAAGCATACTTAATAAACGGCTTAGGATTTACGTAGAGGCCCTTCGTAAAACATTGAGGACAATGTTTAGTCTAGTATGGGGGGATCTTCGATTTGATTATGCCTGCAGTCGTTGTTTTCACGTAAGCCCGTTTTTACCACCAAAATTTTTGAAAAATACCAAAAAATGAAAAAAAATTAAAAATTTTCAAAAATAAAATAAGTGTTTTGTCACAATTTTGACTTTCCTGCTGGGTAGAATAAGAGTAAATTTTGACTCGATCGAGCGTGTTGAGCTCTAGCTTGTTCCTTAACATTTAGACTAAGCGTTCGCGAATATTTGCGAAGAACGAAAAATGATAGAGTTAAGTATGAGTTGGATGCTAAACAAGGATTATTTGGAAATCTTAAGAGCTTATGTGTGTAATTTGTCACTTTTTCTCCCATAAGCTTCTAACCGGACTAATATACGTGCTATTTTTGGAGATTAAACTTAAATCAATAATTTTTATGTAGTATATAGCAAAAAATTTAGCCTTAGTTCACATTTATACTTGAATTTTTCAAAAAGAAGTCTTCTCTCTATCATATATATAAAAAAATGATGATGATATGTTGAAAAATGAAAAAAATATATAATAAATATAAACTGTGGGCTGATAAAAGTTTGCTGCATCTTGCCGGCTCACAACCGATGTTACAGCCTTCTAAAGAAAGCCCATAGTAAAAATAAAAATCCGAGACTGATAAAAGTTTGCTGCATCTTGCCGGCTCACAACCGATGTTGCAGCCTTCTAAAAGGTCGAGGGTTACAATTGCATAAATGTTTAATATTAAGTGTGAATTAATAAATAGATCTCTTTTTATTAAATTTAAATATGCTTTTAAATTTGACTATTCTATTTTATAAGCTATGTGTATACGGAAAACCTAAGAGTTTTTGAAACCTAAGGTCCGTGAGTCCCGATACTAGTCTCTGTGAGGTGTCAAAAGCCTGGTCACTTAGCCGCAAGGTTGGGATGTGCCGAGACGAAAGTCGCTACATGGGATGATCTCGCCTTCAAACTTATTATTCTCGGATGGAACGTAAAGCATAGAATTTTGCAAAACGTTGATCCACGGTTGAAATTCGAAATGGCACATTCACCTTAATATAATAATAATTGTCGGGAGTAAAAAGTTTACAAGTTACAAATATGAGTAGTGTTAGCATCTTGACTTATATTTAACGGTGATTTTGTTTTAAGCTTGGTTTGGGATAAGTGAAAAGTCAGTGACGATGAATTTATCCTTTTTGGGGCATTCTCGGATCGAAATGCATCTTGTTCTATGATCCTTAAAAGTTATAAACTAACGAAAGTCAAACGTTCTAGTTAGTTGCTTAATATATGAAAAGTACAAAAAAATAAGAAAAATGAAAAGAACAAAAATATGTGTAGGAATAAGTATATCTTTAAGTGTGGTAAAAACGGGGCTTTTCGAAGCTATTGATTCTTTAATTCCCCTTGACGAACACTTATCTACTTTTCAAGGTTATTAGTCAAGGGGGATCGAGATTCTTAGTTTTCTAAGTGCTTACTTATAGCATTACGTGAGGACACGCAATGGTTTAGTATGGGGGATTTTGGTATGTGCTTAATTACACATATCGTTTTCCATTAAAACTGGACTAAAATGACCAAAAACGTACCAAAAATACTTTGTATTTGTATGTTTTCACTTATATTGTGCAGGAAACGGATATCCGAGAAAAGGACAAAAAATCAATCAAAAACGAACAAAACCAAGCACGGAATGGAAAAGCGTAGAAAAGACAAAGTCAAATCGAAGCCAAAGTCTAAAAAAGTCAAAGTCAAAGTCAACCACGACAAAGTCAACAGTCAAAGTCAAAGCCGGGAAACCAAGAAATGTTATATGGGCCCACCAGTACTTTCTTATAGGCCGGGTCAACCCATTTATATATTATGAAGACTAAAGGCCCAATTCTTTTTTTTAAACATAAATCGGCCCAAGACCACAAGTATAAGCCCATTTGCACTTAACAACCGTTAGCCTTGTTAACCCTTTCACAGTTAACTTAGTTAGTCCTTTAAGGACCTAACTTGCTAACACTTACTACACCATGGAGGACCAAAATTGCCAATCCACAAAAAAACTATTATACACTAAAGGACTATGGGTGCAATAACAACATACATGTTAGGGGACCATTTATGCCAACTTCCCAAACTTTACCCTGCTTATAACTTAAACAAATTTACCCGCCAAAAAAGCCCTTTGGCACTATTCACCATTCCCTGTCCCTTTTATTACCTCGACTACTATTCCAACCAGCCAAAATATCACTCACTATCACACCTGCCACCCCACTAAAAGCCATTGCCACCTTGGCAATCCCAAACCTCCCCACAGGACAAGGGAAGAAGACAATTAATCAAGGGACATGTTTAAAAGACTTGGGGACCAAGATCATTCAAGGGCCAAGATTTACTTTGAGACCTCCTCTCACATAACAAACACACCAGCTTGAAGTCTCTCAGCAAACAAGCACAAGAGAAAGCACTTGAAGACTTAGTATATATAGGGCTAGTTAGTTTATTTTTCTCGATCGAATTTTGTTTAAGTCAAAAGCTTGTAAGCAAGTTTGTACCATTTTATTACTGTCTTTAATTACTTGTCAATTTAAATTCCCGTCATTTACTTACTGTCTTTGTAATCCTTTTTTTTCAAGTTAATGCAATTTTAAGCTTTCTTTTAATTTCTGTCATTTACTTTAAATTGTTTTTAAATACTGTGTTTTAAGCTCTATTATAAGCTTTTGAGACATCAAAAGCTTGTTTGAAAGTTTATTTTAAATTTTGTCAAGCAAGGAGCAAGGTTTATTATGGATGGCCTTGGGTTAGTGCTTCATGGGAAGCTATAGGAAGGGTTAATAAGCTATTGAGAGCTTATTGTCTTGCCAAAAAGGTAAGGACCTTTGTGAGTTTACTTTTTCCAATTTTTGCATTTTTACTGTAGCAGTGCTTAATTTTTGCTTATTTATGCTTTTGGTTGCTTATTTACTGTTATTTATGCTTACTTGCCTTTGATTGATGCTTATTTGTCTTTTATTTGAGTGGTACTTTAAATCTGTCCATTTTTACCTATTTTTGCTTATTACTTGTTAGCTTGTTCAAGTGCTTATTTTAGTTTGTAATATGCTCATTTGTGCTTAACTTTGCTTAATTGTCATCTATTTTTCAAAACTTTTGCTTAATTTGTCAAAATTCAGTTTAAAATTGCTTTCATAAAACCTAAAGGGGTGTTTGGCATAAGGGGTCAAACGGGTCAATTTGTGTGAAAAACACTTTGGGTCTCTTGGAAATCTTGTACAACCTTTTTTTTAGTTATTTTTAATCTGTTTTCAAAGGTTTTTAGTTCTAAATGATTGTTTTTGAGTTTTTCCTATAAGTGTCTTTTAAACTGTGGTGACAAACAATTTATAAGTGCTTATTTGGTTAAGGATTCTTAAACCAGCTTTTGAGTCTTGCTTTGTTGTCCTTTTTAGTGTCAAAGTAGAGTAGCTAAGTGTCTTTTAAGTCTTCCTTTTGTTTTGTCTAAAATCTGTCAAGCATTTTTGCTTTAAAAAGTCCTTTTTCATTTTAAAATTTAGATTAGTCATAGTTGTTTTTAGCTGATTAATTTAAGAGCATAAGCTCCTTTAGTGTCAAGCTTTATCTGTTTTAACTTATCTTTTAATTTTCAGCTTATTTTTCTAGCTTATTTTGTACTTGCATAAGCGCATTTGTTTTTCAAAGAAAACCATAAACCAAGCTTGCTGTCTGACCTGCACTTTTCATAAGCCCTTTTAGTGGCTTATTTGTTTTTCAAACTTTGTTTTCTTTACTGATTTTAAAAGCCCTTTGGACAAGCTTTAAGAGCTTATAGCCCACTTTCCCATAAGGATCCATCTTGGTGCTTTAAAACAACCCAAAAGTGGTCCTTTGGGTTGTTTGACTGCTTGTTTTAGCTACATTGCTTATTTGATCTTTTTAGCTTATCTGCTTGTTCTCATTTGCTTATTTTTGTTCATACTTGCTTATTAGATATAGTTACTTATTTGTTTTAGCTTAGTTTGCTTTTTTACTAGCTTATTTATCCTTTTAGTTTAGAATATTATGTTTTAAAAGCTTGTAAGTGTATCTGTCATATAAGCTCAGTTTTAGCTTATTATCTTTGCTTGTTTTAGTCATTAGTGCTTATTAGGGTTAGGACTTTAGATGTTTAGCTTATTTTCTTCTTTGGTTGCTTATTTGAGCTTAAAATAGTTAAACAGTTAGCTTAATATAGACTTAGTGTAAAAAAAAGTAATTCTTCCCCTTTTAGTTGCTTATTTAACAGCTTATTTTTTAGTTTTATAAAAAGTTGTTTTTTTTAAATTTGCTTATTTTGGTCTGTTGGACAAGTGTACAAAGAGAAAAATCAAAAAAAATAATTTGCTAAAAGGGACGCCAAAGATTCGACCCCGGATCCTCCCTTTCCATCTACATTTTATTTAAGCAAACACACACTCACCAACGTCACCAGTAGGGCTATCTGTTAGCCCTACTCAGCCTTTTGTTTTTATAGTCATTTTTTTTCCTTTTTCCTTTAAGCTTATTTTCGGCTTATTCCATCTTATTCTAATAAGCTGGGTATTCCATTTTATTTTTCATAGATTCTACTCACTTTTAGCTACTTTTCAGTATTTTTCCCATTAAGTTTACTATTTTTAATCAATTTTTCTTTTCAAAACTGTTTTTAATTCATTAAAAATTACTAAAAAGTCAAAAAAATATAATTTTTTTTAGAAAAATTTCTTTTATCAAATAGGACTTAGGAAAATTAATTTCACATCCGTAGGGTTTAAATTTCAAAATTTTGTTTTTTAAAGAACGGGATTTGATCCCGTTCTCGTTTTTAGGTTAAATTCATTTTTAGCTTTCGTTTTTTTAGTTTTCCTTAATCGTTTTTGCATTTTAATTGTAGAAGTAGAAAACCAACTCCAAAAACTTTCAAACCATTCAAACGCGCGATCACGAACGTTCTCGATTTTCAATTCGCACCTCGTTGGGAGAACGACCCGGGGGATTTTTGATATTGCTTTGGTCAAAAGCAATTGATTTGAGACTTTTGGAATACTTATCGTACTATATTATAATTAAATTATAATTTTGAAATTATCCTTATATATTTATTATAATTTATATATACAAAAAGGTTAGTTTTAAGGTTATCAGGTTCGTACGGCACACCAAGGGAAGGAGAAGAAAACTTATGTCTAGGGTTTTATTTTTATAAACTATTTAAATGTAATCCTAATTTAACTAGACTTATAATTTACTTAAAAATACATTTTTTTTCTCTTTTTTTCCTAGAACCGGACGCAACCCCCATATATATATATTTTAATTTTTTATTAAGTCTATTATTTAACTTGTTTACTTTATTACCCCTTAATGTTTTTTAAAATCCTAAGCTAGTTTTGATTAAACCTTTTTACTTATAACGTACTTACTAATAATTTCTAAATATAACTTTCATTTCACCAAACCGCGTTTTATTTTTTAAAATGTTTGCTTACAACTTCTGATATTTCACTCAATTATTTTCTTTCTAAAATGCCACTTTATCCCACATAAACGCTTAACACATAATCACCAAGGAATTGACGTAGCAATGCATGCAAACTACGTCTTTCATTTTCCCATTATCACCAACACAGTGTACTACGGGAATACTTAACACAAAACTCTTTTGCACCACAAATAAGATAATATATTTACCGCTAAAATGACATCTGCCATATGTAAACCCACTTTCAAACATACTTATAGAACACATAGTCAACAAGAAACATACAAGTTGGAACTTGCCATTTCTTAAGGTTTAAACTTACTGCTCAATATCAGGGTTGTCAACAGTATCCCCTCCTTCAGGAATATCGTCCTGAGATTTAATAGCCAATTCATCTGTACGATCAACAAAACAACGAGGGATACTTAGTCTATCTTATAATCTTCGCACTCCCAAGTGACTCGAGACCACGCTTTGAATTACCATCAAACTTCACACAGTGCTATTCTATTAGGTTTCAAACTCTTAACTCACGAATCCATAATTTCTAACAGGCTTCCATTACAAAACGTAAAGTGCTTGTCAATTTTGATTTATTACTTTCAAATAGGCATTCCCCTAAAAACTTCATTCAAATTTGACGCCATGGAATGTGTCATGTACACCAATTAATTCCTCAAGCAATCTTAACCGATAAGCTGTAGTGCCAATCCTTACAAGGATCTCAAACGGTCCTACATATCTTGGTGCTAACTTACCCTTCTTTCCAAAATGCACTACGCCCTTCCATGGTGAAACCTTTAATAACACCCGATCACCCACCTCAAACTCTAACGGTTTACGTCTCTTATCCGCATAGCTCATTTGAAGATCTCTCGCCGCTTTGGGCTTTTTCTTTACCAACACTACCTTATCAATCATTTCTTGCACTAATGATAAGTGTTAAAATTGTATTTAACGTAAAATACCAGGATTTCGCAATAAAAGCAAAAAATATGCCAAAAGATAGAAATATTATGTGCTTTGTGTCTCAATGTGCAGGAAAGGATATCAAAGTCAAAAAGAGCAAAAAACAAGCAAAAACCGACAAGAAACGGAAAAGGACAAGTAAAGAGCGAGATTTGGGAAACAATAGCAAAAAGCCGGTTAAGCCCGACACAAAGAGTAAAAGTCAAGAAAGTAAGAAAAAGTCTCAAAGTTGAATGAGAAATGTCCATTTTACCCTTTGAAAGAATGTTGCAAAATTACTAAATCTTACCTTTGGGCCTTTTTACATATTTGGGATCACAAAAGCCCAACAAAAGCCCAAATTCAAAGCCCATTCTTTGTTTTTAAAACTACAAGGGCCAGAAGTGTAAACATTCAAACTCATTTTATACTATACTTTGGAAAGAGAAACAAGGGCCTGTTCCACCTTTATAGTTGCAAATTATTGCCAAAGTTTAAACCAAAAGCGGGTATAACTTTTCCCCTAACCGTTTTTTACCTGTTTTTCCCGCCAAAAACGCGAACAAACCCAAACCTCTCAAAAACCCTTTCCCGTTTCTCCCTACTCCACCCCACCTCGTATTTACAACTTCCACATCATTTGGCACACGTGGCAGCTTCCCATTGGTCTGAACACCTCATCTAAGAGATCCAACGGCTTAAGATTCAAAAGAAAAAGATCAACGGCTTGGAATGATTGAGTTTTTGATCTTCTAATCACCTTAACTATAAATAAGGGTAAGTTAGTGATTGTTTAGGGTGAATGAGTTTTTTCTTTGTAAATTTCCCTTTCCAATTTTATTTTGTACTGTTCATCGTTTCGAGTTAAGCTTTTTAAAACTTTCAATTCAGTTGTAATTCTTATTTCATATCTTGTACTAGTTTTTTTTAAAAGCAATAAAAAAGTTGAGTTGAGTTTGTGTTTAAGTTTTCAAGTAATAAGTCAGTTTTACATAATAAGCTTGAAATAAGCTCAAGTGAGCTTATTTTGTTTTCTTTAGTTCTCAAATTGTTCAAACTTTGTTAAAATCTTTTTAAATACTGTTTTTGTCTATTATTGTTCAATATTGTTCATTTCTTTTCAATTAGACTGAGTTTGGAAGCAATGAGGAGTAATAAGCTCATTTTAGCTTATTGAGCTTATAGCTTGATGGTCTAGAGGCAAGGTGCCATATAGATTTGGTATTAGAGGGCCACTACTCAGAAAGAGTGGTAATGTCTAAGTTACCAAAGTTCAGGTTTCACACTCTATATTTCATTTGAGCAATTTGAAGCTTATGTTAGTAGCTTATTGTGTTACTTTTTGTGCTTAAACCTATTCAATCTTGTTTAGTTAAGTTTAGAGATTTAAATGTTTTAAGCTGTTTTAGCTAGAATTCATTAAATTTTCAGTTTGCCTTTAATTCTGTCAAAGTTTAGGTAGGTTAAAGCTTTGCTGAGTATCTAGCTTATTTCTTTTAATATGTATAGATTTTAGTGTTATTAAAATAGCTTAATTAGGTGATTTTAAGAGTTGGAGTAGTTATAAAGGTTTTAGCAGTTTTAGCTTTAAATAGATTTTAAGTAGAATTTATGTTGGGGGAACGTTTTAGTTAACTAGTGTTGGATTACGGTGTTGTTGACCTCTTACGGAGTCAAACTTTAGTAGGAAAATTTACATATGTCAGTTGTGTTAAGTGACTGTTATCAAGTTTTAAATAGGAATTTAAAAGTTAGTTTGTTGATTTTCAATTTTTAGAGCTAAGAAGCTTGTACTGCACCAGGGCAGATTTTAAGTTCAAGAAGTTTTAGAGTTAAGGTTCTTAAGCATTTTGAGTTTCAATTTTATGGTTAGTGTACACCTGAGATACATTTAGTGAGTTGGTGTATAAGTTTTCACCTTAGAAACTTTATCCGCATTTAAGTTTTACCAAGTATATCAGCATAAACAGTACTTACTCAGTAAGTACTGTTTGATGCTTATCATTTTTAAGCTGTTCTTTTAGCATTTATAATTAGGAGTTAGAACTTAGTTTTAAGCATCTTAATAGTACTCCATTAGCTTAATATAGATAATCTTTTGAGTTTCATTTTTAAGCTTTAGGTTAGCTTTTATGTTCCTGCAAAAGTAGTAGTAACAACAACTTAGATTTCTAGCCTATTTCTTTTAGATTTCTATTTTCTAGTTGTTATTCCTAAACTCCTTTTATCTAGATTTCCTTTATATTAATAGTATAGCTTATTCTCACATTTTCAGTTTCTAGAATCTATATTTGAGCTAGTTAGCTTATTAGAATTGCTTAATATCAGTAATAAGCCTGAATCTTTACTTTTTAAGATCAAATCTCTTGATAATCTAGTTTACTTGTAGCTTATTTCTTTTTAGAAATCCCTAGTACACATTATAAGCTTCATTTAGCAACTTTTGGTTTTTATTTTCATTTAGAATTAAGCTAGATATAAGCAAAAGTTTAGAAAAGCTAAATTTTCAAAGTTAAGCCTTAGTTTCTGTAAGACAGTTTTAAAAGCTTATTTTTTAGCTTATTCAGTTGATAAAATGTCAAAAAGCTTTTATTAAAGTTGTAGTGTATAAGCTCAGGTCCAACTTTTATGTTTTAAGATTTTGCTAATTTTCACTTTTGCAATAAGCTAAAAAAATAAGCTAAATCGTAGGGTTTATTTGGTACTTTTTCAATAGTTAAAGGTTGTTTGTTTTAACTATAGTGTAAATTTCAATTATTTACCCCGCCTACCCTTTATTTTCATTATTTGCATTTTCTACCCTGTTCTTTTAGGATTAATAAAATAGTTTTAATATTTTTGAAATTAGTTTAATAAAATTAGGTTTTAGGTTTTAATTAGTAAAATTAGGGTTCAATTGCTTTATAAAAATTAGGCATTTTTATTCTATTAGATTTCTGCACATTTTTAGTAGATAAAAATCATTTTTCTTTATTTTTCCAATTAAATTTGTATTTTCTAGAATTTAAAATAGGTTTTTAGTAATTTCTTTTTCTTAAGAAATTCATAGAAAATAGAAAAATAGTTGGAAAAATTTAATTCTTTTTGTAATAATTTTCTTTTTCATTCTAGTATTTTTGAAAAATA
>BQNB010022835.1:5595-25595 GCA_026074375.1 Tanacetum coccineum | reverse complement strand
ACGTTCTCGAATAGATATACCAAGCCAAGTTCTAAAGTCCTAACAACATCACCGGACACACTTCATAAATTTGTGGAAATTTGGGCTAACCATTAGGAAACGGATAAAGGTTAAATCCTCATAATATCTAACAAGGTTTATTGTATACGGGTATTATGTAATCAATAAATTTCACAAAAGCATGCTGAAAAATGAAATGAGCAAAATTTATTAAGCATTAAGTGAGAGAAATAGGACAAGTAAACATTCTAATTTTCTATCCCCCCACTTAATTATACAACCGTCCTCCGTTGTATAGATAAACATTACATATGGGAATTAAAAAAAATTAGAAATTAGAAACCCCCTAGATATTTTCACGGAAGAATTCTCCATGTTGAGTTTTTATTATGAGCAAGAATGTGTTGAACAGCCGCCTTGAAGTTTCAAGACTTCAACACTTCAAGATCTCCAGATTTTGTAAATTCTCCACCAATATACGTCGATATTCTTTGCTTTCAAGGTCCTGTATAAAATATAGGA
This sequence comes from Tanacetum coccineum, assembly GCA_026074375.1. Taxonomy (NCBI): domain Eukaryota; kingdom Viridiplantae; phylum Streptophyta; class Magnoliopsida; order Asterales; family Asteraceae; genus Tanacetum; species Tanacetum coccineum. Next base: position 25,073 of record BQNB010022835.1, on the reverse strand, counting down.
AAAAACGTGTATTCCTATCATGGAACCATTTACGCTTAAATTAAACAACACTAAAACAAAAACTGTACATGAGATCAATGACCTGTAAATCCATAAACGGAATAACGCCTGTGATAGAGAAACTTGAAAAAAATATCTAAATACGTCAGTTAGTTAGAATACGTTCCGTATCATGCTCAGAATTACGGCCGTAATTGACGAACTGACAAAATGTTTTTACAGTGCATAAAAAGTAAAGACTGATAACGTCTAGACAATCAATACGCCGTATGGTATGGAGCGGATACGCCGTATTGATGTCTGGGAAGACAGACTCGATAAAAATAAATAACATTTCGGGTTGACTTGTCCCGGGGGGGGGTTCCCGGAAGCACTTTTGTTACAACTGAAGTCTTTAAGTTAGACTATACTTTAAAGCTTCTACTTCATACCATCTCATGCACTGGCAATGTGCCAAGCGTGTGAGCCATTCTTTCGACTTCGCAATTCGAATGTAATACGGGTCCTAAGTTCAATACATCCTTTGTAAAAAAAAAAAAACCCCTGTAAACTTTTGAAGCAAGTGAGATTCCATTCATCTCATATTTCTCAATTACCTTTAGTAATGGTGGGATTTTGTTGCATTACCATTAGTTGTAGGCGAATTAAACCTCGATGTGAACACATAACCATTTGAATAAGTGAACTTCCATCATCACCATTGGTAAATGGTAAATTACCCTTCGAACCTTTTTTCTTTAATTCCAACTTCCTCTTAAAAAGGGGTTACGCCAAAAAATTACAACTGCACATAAAGTCCGTGATTCAACGATAAGCATCCGATTGTTCCAAACTGCAAAGTCAGTCATCATAGAAAAAGTTTTAATAAAGATAGGTATGTTCATTAAGGCTTCTACTACATTGTTTCCCTTGTACTCCAATTTCTCTTTCATTATAGAATTATAAAACTTTTTGGACATCACAATGACATATAATAATGGAAAAAAGTTAGTGTGTGTAAATTCAAATCATATCATGCAAGCAAAATTTAAGTTGTGAGCATAATCTAGATGGATCTTCTTATCATAGTCACAATAACTAGGGTAATCATCAATTCTAATATTAAGTTCATCATCCCTAGTTCTAAATTCCTCAATTACCTTACCTTCCTCAATGGTGGGCATCAAAAACAACACCTTTATTTCCTTTCTTTCTCTCTAAAGCCTCAAATGGTCATTATAGTTTCATTTAATTCAATGTTAATTCTTCAAGAAATGGTCTAATGATCTATTTAACACCAAAGTCTCTCCCATTAGCCTAGCTTCTAAATTAAGTTCCATTCTTTATCTCAAACTTAGCATGTAGACCCTCATAAATTAAAACTACTAGCAGGTTTAACATTTACGACAAAAAAAAATCCTATCTTTCCTTTCTTCCCCCGACCCTTCAGGTAATCTTTCTTTTGTAACATCAAACATAGTACGAGGCAGTAAGACAAAATGGTCTTATCCGAGATTAAGGGCACTATTTGAATCAAAAATACAAAATATCTGATGCATATCTATTAATTATAAAAGTCTACAAGGAAAAGTCAATTTACCAATTCCCATTTAACATAGTACGTTTCAACATTCCTTTTGGATATTTTACAATTTTGTCTGCTAATTCAATTGTCAAACTTAGTGTGAGCTAATTCGCCTAATCCTAAGTTCAGTTAGGTCGAGAGAGATGAGTGGCAGCAACCCACAACCTGCACACTTCCATAAAGTTCAACAGAGTGCAATACAAAGCGGCGCTCGCAATATAACCACTCCCCGGATAGTGAAACACCCATGTTCGTTCACCATTAGGGGGTCTTGATCTATCTATCTCTATCTTCACACATAGGGGGCTTCCCACAATTGATGGAACCATAGAACCCTTCTTAACTTCACAGTAGTAACCAAACACATAACAAGGAAAATGGACTCGTCGATTATTCTAGACTCGTACCTCAGAGAACGGACTCTATCTAGAGGATACAACGAATTGTGCAGAACTAATACAGCGTATCGGTATGAATTCAGCTTCATAGATAATTTTGAAATCGACTTGACTATCTCTATGTATGCTTCAGTAGAGCAAGTAGGCTTCCAAAATCCTATAACTCTGTAGTACCTTGCACATTGCCCGATTTGGATTTTAAAGTTTTAATAGATGGCACCTTGTTACGAATGGCATCATCTGTCGAAGCTGCAGATTTCATTAATCAAATTAAGTTTATCATCAATACTCTTTGCAGATATACTCATGAATTTGCTCAGGGTATCTTCCATAGATTGCCTTCGTTCTTGGTTTGAAGGATTCGCATTGTTCCTTTGATAGAATCCTGGAGCTGCTGCTCTATATCCCCCTCCTTAAAAAGGTCCACTAAATTGCGTGTAGTAAGGCTATCTTCGGGGTTTTCCTTCTTCTTTTAGTGGGTAATCTATGGTGAAGATGGGGACATATGCCATTGTCGCATCCAACTTGAGCAGCATAGACTTTTTCATTCACTTTCTTGATCTCTCTTCCTAAATTATTGAGTTGTGCTTGTATAGCTGCTAATTCGTTAGTAGTTTCAGTACTTCTTGACCTAGATGTTCCATTTAGAGCCATTTTTGAGAGTATTCAGCCATTTCTTGGATGGCTACCTTTGCATCAGCAGCAGTCTTTGATAGTATTGCACCTCTTGAGTCAAGAATTTGTTGAGTAGGAATTCCTAATCCATTATAGAACAAGATTACCTCCTGCATATTTATTAAATAGTGTTGAGGACACTTCATCAAGAGTTCTTTAAATCGCTCCCATGCTTGGTAAAGGTTTTCATCTGGTTCTTGCTGAAAGTTGTTGATTTCCTCCATCTTCTTTGCAGCATCGAGCAAGTGGCAATATTTGTTTCAAAAATTTTTGTTTTTTAAGACCACCCAATTATGATTAAAACCAGTTGGTTCTTCTTAGCCAACAAATTAGCGGCCCAGTCAATGACATAAGAATGCCTAAGCATACTTGATCTAATAGTAATAAATTGGAATGTAATAGATTCGACGATCTTAGAAACATTCCCCCCCCCCCCCTCAATGTATTTGTTCTTCGCATCTATTTCATGATCCGAACCGCTGAAGGTGTTAGACCGAGTATCCTTTGAGAAAATGGGCCCTTTAGCTCAAAGTTATTCCTTGTCTTCAATTTTTGGGCTAAACAACCCCGATCCATAGTTAGCTCGAGTCTTGCTCATGTACTGCTCTATAGTTTCTGCCATTGTTTCTGCAACTTCTTCCTCTGAGTATTCTTGGCCCGAAAGTAAATTGAAATTAGGCGATCTCAACTCGTCAAGACTTAGTGTCTTGAAGTGTTTCCTAGATGATCGAAACTCTCGTTCATGTTCTTTGTAAGGTGTGAATAGTTCGCTTGTTGAACTCCTTGTCATGCACTACCTGAAACAAGGGATAAATAGTCAGTAGGATAGGCTCTTTTAGACAGAAAAATTTTTATCACGGAAATCAAATAAGAAAATTAAGGTTCTGATGCTGTTCCAGATAATCGATACGTCGTATCCAATGGAAGTGGATACGCCATTTTAATCTGTTGAATGAATATGTTGTATTGGACAGAAAGTTGGATACGCCGTATTCAATAGAAGTAGATACGCCGTATCGAATTATCGACCAGAGCAGTGTATTATGAAAACAAATAAATTAAACACAAAAATATATAAGCAGACAATTAAACTAACAAATATACAAAAATATACAGAATATACAAGAATATACACTAATCTAATTAACACTACTCCTAAGGGTTAGATCTAATCTAATATTAAAAACCAAAACATAAAATAAAATTCAAGATTAATTTTCACTCCCCGGCAGCGGCGCCAAAAACTTAATGTGTCGTTGTGTGGTGTTTATTTACGATAGTTCAAGTTTTAAATTTATATTTTGCCTCTTAACCAAAAACAACACTTTAACGGGCAGTGTACCCGATCGGTGGTAGATTCGTGGTAAGTAGGGTGTCGAACACTTGAAGCGATGTTAAATCTCTCAATTTATTTATATTTTGGTTTATCTAATCTAAGTTAATTCTAATCTAAGTCAAACCTATGTTAATCCTATGTTGATTGGGTCCAAACGGGTCATTTTGCTACAGCTGGTAAGAAGATTTAGGATATGGGTAATGCATATATTTTAACGTATCCTGTTTCTACGTGTTTATAAGTAAAAAGGGTCCAAATTTCCTACCTTAGCTGATATATTTGTTTTACTTATTTAGCTCATTACAAAGTATAACCGAAAGTGACTTGTGTTTACATAAGCGGATGAAATTGTAACTATTATATTCATTTGTTTCTCCTTTTTTCTTGCTATCTTTTTTCAGAGCTCTTTGACATATCAATGTTTGAGGGTGAAACAATACGTGAGTGGCTATTTTTTGTTACTACAACTGATATATTAGTCTAAACCGTCTTTGTCAACCTTAGCTCAACACCTTCCCTCTTTGTTCTCGCTCATCTTTCCCCACTTTCCATGATATGAAGTCATTTTTATTTTTATCTAGTTGCATATCATTTTTCACTATATTTATTATTGTCATAATATAACTCCTTTTTATTATATATTTTAGCATGACTTATTAAAATATTAGTGACATCAGTTTACTTTTATATGTCATAACAACTTTTCTTCTAAGGACATACTTAGAATATATCTTCTCAACAAATAATCTTTATTGTCAACATCTAGTTCGGCCCAAAGTCTTACAACGATGTTTTTCATAGAACACCCTACATCAACCCTTGACGAAAGTCTATCCGAATTCAAATCATCATCTTTGGTAGATAATGATATCTTAAGGAACGTGTCGTTCTAAATACGATAGTACTCCCTATCCGAATGACAACTTGGAAGAAGTCATTCTCATAACCATGGTGCGTTAATTAATAAACGAAGTCCGTTCTCATTTATTAAAGTTGGTGTGATTGGTTGGATAAATTTGGTGTCAATCGAGTCTTAGTCATCGAGCATGTGTCTTGGTTCTTTTTATTTAGGTTGTTGTTTTTAAACTACAATTGCATGTGTCTAGTTTCTAACATTTCTTGAAAGTGTCATACTTTAGAGTACTAATACCTAAGACATACATATCATGTTCCTCGATAGTATCTTACTATATGTATTTTTGCTATCATGATTATATTTTTGCTATCTAAACTATGAAAGATTATTATTTTCTGACACTTGATAATGCTTTAAACATACTTTATTGACTTTGGTATGTTATCCTTTTAGGACCTTTAATTGCTATTGTTTATGATTTAAGTGTTTACATGCTAAGTGCTTTAGATTTTTGGTGCAAAAAATGGGTTTTGCCCATTTTTGAAAGTCTCACAGATCGACAGATCCAACGTTGGTGGATCCGTGTGTGCTTTTGGTAGATCCGTCCCTCACTAGACGCAAAAATTCAAATTTTCTTGATTTTTAATTTTTAGCATTGATATAATTAGTTATGGTACTTTTGATCAAACATGATTTTAAACTTTAGGATAAAACACTATTCTCACATATCTATTCTTTTTTCATAGCTATCACTGTCATTATGTATATGTGCGTTTGTCTACTAACTGTGTTTTGTAGTACGCCTCCATAACTCGATTCCTTGGTGCCCCAAACAAGGGGGAGCTTCCGTCAAGCATTTATAAAGTGCATCTTATATACACCTAGTTATACACACTCGTCCAACGGAGAATCTAGTTTTGCATTAACCTTATTTGTAGGTTTTTAATCATACCTTGACGCCTCGAATAAGGGGGAGCATTGATCAAAAAGAAGCATGCACACATTCGTCATATATTTATCCTATTGCTTTATGATATATATTATATTGCACAAAACTAACCCTTCATGTAAGTTAAACCTATTAAATAAATTTGACCCATGGATTCGTTAGCAACCAAGGTAAAATAGTCATAGGGGGGAGTGCAAAATGAGCTAGTGGAGCCTATTGAGGTATCAAAGTAGATAGCTTGGAGGTGTTTAGACGATGAAGATTGAAGTATAACTTCACTAAGGATAATGCAAGCTCACCTTTTTAGGGAGAAACAAAGTTTAACTCCAAGGACACGCCCTTTATGACAATAGGGATGGAAGAGTGTAGTAAAGACACTTTGCACTGGAGAACATTGGAGCACACACCTTTTTGTTTTGATAAAAGTGGGAGAAGGAAGTGTAAACGAGTAACTTTTACATTTTACTATGTGTTACAATTTACATATTTATCATCATCAAAAAGGGGAGATTGTTAGTGCAAATATTACGATATTTAAACTAAACAGTCCCTTTGGTTTTAATAATGACAAACAACTTGTAATACAAAACGTAAGATGCGTAAGTTACTCGTGACCACAACTCATCAACACATACATTCATCAACACCTTCAACGTCTCGAGTCCACTCATGCTTCAACCCAAGTACGAATATGTTTGTTATGTTGCATTATGATCAACCCATTTAACAAACCATTGAGAATTATTAAAATACATTTTAGAGTCACTAAGTATTTTCAAGGTCAATCATTCTTTTTCGAACCTCGTTTTGTATTTTCATACAAAGTATGAACACGTATTTATAAACTAGCAAAACCTATTTTGTCATGCATACTAAATTACTCATTTGCATAAACACATGTAAGTTTACTTACAGCACCACTAAACAAATGTTTTTAAGTAATCCTTTACTTAATAATAACTTATTGCATTAGTGAATAAGTCAAAATAGGATTAACCATTTTTGGAAACAAAATCTTATAATATATTTCATATCTTACAAATCTTTCCTTTTTAATGTTAAGCTTGATTTTCTTTCTAGAACAATATCTAATCAGATTTTAAAGTACATTAAGGATCTAAGAAAAAAGATTTAAAAATATTTGAAAATATTTTTTTAACAAATTTGAAATTGGCCCACGGATCCAGCTAAATAGGCATACGGATCGACCATAACTGGATTCGTATAAAAAAACTTGGAGACCCCGGCAGATTCCTTATCCCATGTGAATTTTCTGGCATTAACACATGCAATGCCTTGGCCGATCTCGGTGCAAGCATCAATCTTATGCCGTATTCCGTGTGGAAGGATCTCTCTCTTTCCGAGCTTACCCCAACATGCATGACGCTAGAGCTAGCGGACCGTTCAATCACTACACCAATCGGTATCGCCAAAGACGTCCGTGTGTTGGTGGGAAAGTTCCAATTTCCAGCCGATTTTGTGGTTGTTGAATTTGAGCCAGACCCCCGAGTACCTCTAATTCTCGGGAGGTGTTTTCTGAAAACTAGTCGTGCATTAATCGATGTGTACGAGGGTGAAATTACCCTTCGTGTTGGCAAAGAGGCCATAACTTTCAACCTAGATCAAACTTCGAGGTACACGGCAAATTTCAATCATATGACGGCAAACCGGATTGACGTCATTGATATGGCTAGTGAAGAATACTCGCAAGAGGTCTTAGGTTTTTCTGATTCGGTAGCATACGGAAATCCTTCTCCGTGCTTTGATCCTATTGTTGCTAATTCATCTCCGACCTTAACTCCATTTGGAGAAAGTGACTTTCTACTGTTCGAGGAAGCAAATGCTTTTCTTGCTCTAGATGATGATACAACTTCACCGGAAGTTGATCCGACTTATTATGATCCCGACGGGGACATTCTCATCCTAGAAGCATTCTTGAACAATGAACCACCGACTCCTATTCCAAATCAAGGAGATTGTTCACCAGAAACCCAAGAAGAAATCAAACTTTGTGAAGCCAAAACTGTTAAATCTTCGATTGATGAACCGCCAGAGGTTGAACTCAAAGACTTACCTCCCCATCTTGAATACGCATTCTTGGAAGATGACAACAAGTTACCAGTCATCATTGCTAAAGAATTAAGTTTGGGGGAGAAAGCCGATCTGATCAAGGTTCTTAAGTCCCACAAGCGAGCCATCGCTTGGAAATTATCCGACATTCAGGGTATTAACCCGGAATTTTGTACCCACAAAATTCTAATGGAAGAGGACTATAAACCTGCAGTTCAGCATCAGAGAAGGGTTAATCCAAAAATCCACGATGTCATCAAGAATGAAGTTGAAAAACTTCTTGACGCAGGATTGATTTACCCAATCTCCGATAGTCCATGGGTCAGCCCGATACATTGTGTGCCCAAAAAGGGTGGATTTACCGTTGTTCAAAATGAAGAAAATGAGTTGATCCCAACTCGATTGGTTACCGGGTGGCGGGTATGCATTGACTACCGCAAGTTAAATGAAGCCACCCGTAAAGACCACTTTCCACTCCCGTTTATGGATCAAATGCTCGAGAGATTAGCGGGAAACGAGTACTATTGTTTCCTTGATGGATTCTCCGGGTATTTCCAAATTCCCATTGACCCTCGTGATCAAGAAAAGACCACATTTACTTGTCCCTACGGAACGTTTGCCTACCGTCGCATGCCTTTCGGCTTATGCAATGCACCGGGCACGTTCCAAAGGTGTATGTTGGCCATCTTTCACGACATGGTTGAAAAGACAATGGAAGTCTTCATGGATGACTTCTCGGTCTTTGGGAATTCCTTTGAAAATTGCCTCTCCCGTCTTGAGAAAATGTTGCAAAGATGTGAAGACACCAATTTGTGTCTTAACTGGGAGAAGAGCCATTTTATGGTCAAAGAGGGCATTGTCCTCGGCCATAAAATTTCTAAAAATGGGATTGAGGTTGACAAAGCCAAAATAGATGTCATTGCCAAATTACCTCATCCCACCACTGTCAAAGGAGTTAGGAGTTTTCTTGGTCATGCCGGTTTTTACCGGAGATTCATAAAGGATTTTTCCAAAATATCCCGACCAATGACTCATCTTCTCGAGAAGAATACTCCATTCATCTTCTCTAATGAATGCATCCAAGCTTTCCAAACGTTAAAGAATAAACTTACGGAAGCTCCGATCTTGATTGCCCCAAACTGGGATCTACCATTCGAACTTATGTGCGATGCAAGTGATTACGCCATAGGGGCAGTTTTGGGGCAACGTCATGAAAAACACTTTCGGCCTATCCATTATGCTAGCAAGACGATGACCGAGGCTGAATCTAATTACACCACGACGGAAAAGGAAATGTTAGCCGTGGTGTATGCATTCGAAAAATTCCGGTCTTATCTTATCATGAACAAAAGCATAGTGCATACGGACCATTCCGCTCTCAAGTATCTCTTTGCCAAAAAGGATGCTAAAGCGAGATTGCTCCGATGGGTTCTCCTCCTCCAAGAATTTGACTTTAAAGTTCTTGACACAAAAGGAGCCGAGAACCTCGCAGCCGATCATCTGTCCCGATTAGAAAACCCGTATGAAAACGTTCTCGACCCTAAAGAGATTAATGAAACATTTCCTCTCGAGACGTTAAGTATGGTGACTTTTCGTGGTGATTCTAGTACCCCGTGGTTTGCCGACTTTGCAAATTACCACGCGGGTAACTTCGTTGTGAAGGGCATGTCAACCCAACAGAAAAATAAGTTCTTCAAGGACGTGAAACATTATTTTTGGGATGACCCCTTCTTGTTTAAAATTTGTGCGGATCAAGTGATCAGGCGATGTGTGCACGGCAAGGAAGCTCTCGACATTCTCGAGGCTTGCCACAATGGACCCACCGGTGGACATCATGGTGCAAACCTAACCGCCAAAAAGATCTTTGATTCCAGCTTCTTTTGGCCCACCATTTACAAGGATGCCCACGAGTTTGTCAAAAACTGTGACTCGTGCCAACGACAAGGAAAAACTTCGCAACGGGATGAGATGCCTCAAAACTCCATCCAAGTTTGTGAAATCTTTGACGTTTGGGGCATTGACTTTATGGGCCCGTTCCCGTCTTCACGAGGGAACAAATATATTCTCGTGGCCGTTGACTACTTGTCAAAATGGGTTGAAGCGAAAGCGCTCCCCACCAATGATGCCAGAGTCGTTTGCAAATTCCTAAAATCTCTCTTCGCCAGATTTGGTGCCCCTCGTGCTATCATAAGTGATCGCGGAACTCATTTCTGCAATGACCAATTTGCAAAGGTCATGCAGAAATATGGAGTCACTCACCGTCTCTCCACCGCATATCACCCACAAACAAGTGGGCAAGTTGAGGTGTCAAATCGTGGTTTGAAACGTATCCTTGAAAGGACCATAGGTGAAAACCGTGCTTCCTGGTCGGACAAACTAGATGATGCACTATGGGCCTTCCGCACAGCTTACAAAACGCCCATCGGGTGTACTCCTTACAAGCTTGTGTATGGAAAGGCATGCCATCTTCCGATCGAGCTTGAGCACAAAGCCTATTGGGCCTTGAAACAAGCAAACTTTGATCTTTCTACTGCGGGTGATCACCGGAAAGTTCAACTCAATGAACTTAACGAACTTCGTGATCATGCCTATGAGAACTCATTGATCTATAAGGAAAAAACAAAGAGAATCCATGACTCCAAGATCAAAAATCGCGTTTTCAACGTCGGTGATCGAGTCCTCCTCTTTAATTCAAGATTGAAGATTTTCTCGGGCAAACTAAAATCCCATTGGAGTGGACCATTCACCATCACTCAAGTCTTTCCTTACGGCACTGTTGAGCTATCTCAAGCCAACGGGCCGAATTTCAAAGTGAATGGTCATCGTGTTAAGCACTACTTTGGAGGGGACGTACCACAATTGGTAGTCCCAGATCTCCAGACATTCCCCATAATCCAATAAATTCAGGTGACGGGTCAAGCATAGCGACCTTAAACAAGCGCTTCGTGGGAGGCAACCCATGCTTATCCGTAGTTGTAATTGTATGAATAAGTGTTGTTTGTTGTGTGAGATAGCTTGTCTTTTCTATCACCCGTGTTTCGTGTTGTTGTTGTTTATTGTCCAGGATTGCCCGGATTGTGAAGGCTCTCGTATTCTCGGTTTTGTCTATTCGATCACTCGAGCTTCAAATCCTCAGCTTCATTTTGGGAATCCCGATATCCTAATCTAATCGACTAACGTTTTATCATTTGGCATACTTCATAAACGGCCTTAGGATAACGTAGTACCCTTCAAAACATCGAGGACGATGTTTAGTACTAGTTTGGGGGGGTATCTTCGATTTGATTGTTGCCTGCAGCATTGTTACCACGTAATCCCGTATTTTCACCAAAATTTTTGCAAAAATACCAAAAAAAAAAATTTCAAAAATTTCAAAAATAAAATAAGTGTTTTAGTTTTGACTTTTCTTTTGGGTAGAATGAGAGTAATTTTTGACTCGATCGGGCGTATTGAGCCCTAGCTAGTTCCTTCAGGCAGAGCTTTCACGAATTCTATTGCTTTGAATTTTAAAAAGGTGAAGAACAAGAAATGATAGAGTTAAATATAAGTTTATGTGTTAAGCAAGATTCGTCTCAAAACTTATATGAATAACTTGTGTTCTTTTTCTCCCATAAGCTTCTAATCCACCTAATCATACGTGCTTGTTCAACTAAGTCAATCGATGTTTTCAGAAAAAGCTTCAAATTTGTAACTTGATTCTTTAAAAGCAAGGTTTTGAAAGATAAAATGCCAAAGAAGCATGAATGAAGTATGAATGCAAAAATGCACGAATATTGTAATTATGCCAATGAAGCATACATTTGATCATATGGAGCTAGTAAAAGATGTGTCGTGATATCCCACTCCGCTAACCACGAGGTGGGGGTTCAAACTAAGACGTCTTTACTTCTAGGGATTTGGTGTGTTGTGATATCTCACTTGGAAGAAAGGTCTAGGTGAGGGTTCAAACTAAGACACCAATCCTTAGCCATATTAGGAAGAAGGTGTTGATGTGATTTCCCACTACGCTAGCAACGGGGTGGGTTTTCAAACTAAGAACACCGGTCGTTGGTTGTGATATCCTACTAGGGAGCGAGGCCTAGGTAGGTGTTCAAACTAAGCAACACATTCCTAGCTTTAAGAACTTATGAAAATGATAAATATGTTGCAAAAAGTTCTATGGTTTAAAATCAAGTTACAAGTACCTAATAAGTTGTTGCTTTGAGTCGTGATTCATCTTGAATTATGACTATGAAAATAAGTTGATCTATGGTTGAAACGAGCACACACATTCAAATCATATATCCATGTTGGGAGTAAAAAGTTCACAAGTCATAAGTATGAGGGCTTAACATCTAAACTTATATCGACAATGATCTTGTTTAATTGCTTAGCTTGGGACTTGTGAAAAAAATCGGGGACGATGAAATTATCCGTCAGGACGTCCGTGGATTATTCTACGAACGTTTCTCATTCTATGATCCCATTGTTGATAAATAAAGGAAGTCAAACATGTATAAAAAAATGAAAAATCTAGTTGTGTAATATAAAATTTTGTGTGAGCGGGACTTGTCAATGCTATTGATTCTGTATTTCCCTTTGAATAAACACTTGGCTACTTTCTCCCAAGGTATTGTGTCGAGGGGTTTTGAGATTTTTAGTTTTCTCAGATGCTTACTCCATAGCATGCGTGGGACACGCACTATCTTTGTTTGGGGGATTTTGGTATATGACTTAATTACACCCTACCTTATACCTTTTAAAACGAGGCTAAAATAACCAAAAACGGACTCAAAATTGCCAAATTATGCTTGTTTTGCTATTGTTGTGCAGGCAAACGAATATCTCACAACAAGACGAAATAACCGAGCAGAAGTAAAAAGAGACGCGACAAGACCGATACGGGTTGGGAAAAGTGTTGTTAAGACGTAAAGACCAATGCAAAGTCAAGTCAACTGTCCGTGAAGGATAAAAGCATAGAAAAAATATAGAACTTGAGGGAGTATCAAAAATGCCAAACCCCTAAGTTATATTATTATATAAACCAGGGGTCTTGATTAGGCCAATTTTGGGAATCCTTTCAATTTATTAAAGAAAGAAAGGGGGAAAAAAGAAAAAAAATGAGTAATAATTATAAACTGTGGACTGATAAAAGTTTGCTGCATCTTGCCGGCTCACAACCGATGTTACAGCCTTCTAAAAGGTCGAGGATTTCCTTAAGAATGAATAATTGCATTAAGTGTAGTAAACGTGAATTAATAAATATAGGGAAAATCTCTTTTTCTTAAATTTAAATATGCTTTTGAACTAAGACTATTTCATTTTAAGTTTTTCTAAATAAGCTATGTATATACGAGAAACCTAAGAGTTTTTGAAACCGAAGGTCCGTGAGTCCCGATACTAGTCTCTGTGGGGTGTCAAAAGCCTGGTCACTTAGCCGCAAGGTTGGGATGTGCCGAGACGAAAGTCGCTACTTGGGATGATCTAGCCTTCAAACTTATTATTCTCGGGTGGAACGTGAAGCATAGAATTTTGTAAAACGTTGATCCATAGTTGAAATTCAAAATGGCACATTCACCTAATATATAATAATTATCGGGAGCGAAAAGTTCACAAGTTGCAAATATGAGTAGTGTTAGCATCTTAACTCATATTTAGCGATGATTTCGTTTTAAGCTTGGTTTGGAATAAGTGAAAAGTCAGGAACGATGAATTTATCATTTTAGGGGCATTTTAGGATTAAAATGCATCTTGTTCTATGACCCTAAAATTTATAAAATAACGAAAGTAAAATACGTTACTTAGTTGCTTTAAAAAGAAAAGTACAAAAAATGAGAAAAAAGGAAAAATTCAAAAATATGTGTAGGATAAGTGAATACATTTAAAAAAAATGGTAAAAACGGGGCTTTTCAAAACTTTTGATTCTTTCATTCCCCTTGACGAACACTTAGCTACTTTTCAAGGTTATTAGTCGAGGGGGATTAAGATTCTTAGCTTTCTAAGTGCTTACTTATAGCATTGCGTGAGGACACACAATAGTTTAGTATGGGGGATTTTGGTATGTGCCTAAATACACATACCATTTACCTTTAAAACCAGACTTAAATGACAAAAAACGTACCAAAAATACTTTGTATTTGTATGTTTTCATCTATATTGTGCAGGAAACGGATATCCGAGAAAAGGATGAAAAATCAAGGCAAAACGGAAAAAACCAAGCACGGAATGGAAAAGCGTGGAAAAGTTAAAGTCAAGTCAAAGTCAAAAAGTCAAAGTCAAGGTCAACCCCGACAAAGTCAACAGTCAAAGTCAAAGCCAAAACCGAAGAAATGTTAAATGGGCCCACTCGTACCCATCTAATGGGCCGGGTCAGCCCATTTAGACATTATATGAAGACATTATAAGACTTTAAGGCTTAAAAAGCCCAAAACCCTTTATATAACACTCGGCCCAAAACAAAAACAAAGGCCCAACTGAGTTAACAGCCCACCCTCTTTTATAACTAACTTTGTTAGTACACAAGGATGGTACATGTAATAACCCAATTTACCCTCAAGGACCTTTCCTGGCAAAACCTTAAAGTTTTATACACCACAAGGACTTTGAATGAGAACAATGATTACAAGATGAGGGGCTACTTCTGCCAAACCTCCAAACATTCACCCCTGCACCCAAAAACAAAACAAAAACAGAGTATAACAAATTTCCCGCCAATAAAACCCAATACTATTCACCTCCCATGTCCCCCCACCTCGGTTACTGTTCACCACAGTCCAAAACCATCACTATACCACTCACCCCCACCTCATATGTGTCCAAAATACACCTTGGCAATCCCCTCTCACGCCATTAGCTATCAAAAATAAGGGCCTAGATTACACGACTTGGGCACCAAGGATAATTAAGGGCTAGGATGGCTGTTGACTTCTCTCTCATAAAGCAAACACACCTTGAAGCCTCTTTCTCAGAAGAAACATAACTTCAAGAAGACCTTTTAGTATAAATAGGACTAGTATAGCTTATTTGTATTTTTTTCGAATTTTGTTTAAAGTCAAAAGCTTGTAATAAAAAATTTATACCATTTTTATTAATGTAATTTACTTTTCTTGTCATTTAAATATTGTCTTTTAAGTACTTGCAATTTACTTTTTCATGTTTATGCAAATTTATGAGTTTTCTTTAAATCACTTGTCATTTACATAACGTGTCTTTTAAATACTGTATTAAGCCTTTGCATAAGCTTTTGAGACATCAAAAACTTATTTAAAGCTTGTTTTAACTTTCTGTCAAAAAAATCCATCAATCACAAAAATATCAAGAAGAAAGCATTAGAAGCAAGGTAAATAAAGGATGGCGCCATGGTTCAGAGCTTTATGGGAAGCACATAGGAAAGGTTTTTAAGCTTTGAAAAGCTTATTTCATAGCCATAAGCTAAGGACCCTTGTAAGTTTTTCTACTTTTACATTTTTGCTTATTTACTGTAGCTAGCTTATTTTTGCTTATTTTTTTTTGTCTTTTCTTGCTTATTCATGTCTTTTATGCTTATTTGTCATTTCTTGATTGCTTATTTGTGCTTTGTTTAAGTCTTTGTGCTAAACTGCCTTTAAATGCCTTTAAACTGCTTATTTCCTTAATTGCTTATGTCAGTTCTTATTCTTGCTTGTATTGTGCTTATTTTAGCTTCACAATGCTTGGTTATCTTCTGTTTTTCAAATATTTGCTTAGATTTTCCTTAAATCAGTTTTGAAAAGGATTTTAGAACCTTAAGGGGTGTTTGGGTCAAGAGGTTAAAGTGGGTTATTTTGGTATAAAACCCATTGGGTCACTTGGCCACTTTTGGCAAGCTACTTTTGAGTCTTTTTAATATGTTTTTGAAGTTGTTTAGGTTTAAAAGTTTGTTTTAAGGTTTTTCTTAAGTGGTCTTCAAAACTGTGAGTCAAAAACAGTTTCAAAGCTCTTATTTGATAAGCTTGTTTAAAACAGTCTTTTAAGGTTTTGTTGGTGTCGTTTTGAGTGTTTAAATAGAATAGTATCAGTCCCTTTTAGTTTACCTTTTGTGTTTTTAAAACTGCCAATTTTTGGTTTAGTGTCTTTCTTAGTTAAAAACTGCATTTTTCAATTTCATTTTTCAGTCACTTAAAATTGATCTTAGCTTTTAAAATTCTGAGCATAAGCTCATTTGTGGGTGTTTTCCATTTTTTTTACTTATTTTTCAAATTCTGCTTATTTACTAGTTTATTCTGAGGCCTGCCTATTGCTAGTTGCTTTTTAAGAAAACCAAAAAATAGCCACTCACTGTAACTAGCCCTTTTCCATAAGCTTTTTAGTAGCTTATTTAAGCTTCAAACTTAATTTTCTTTACAGTTTTAGATAGCCCATAAGCCAATCTTTCAAGTAGTATAAGCTGTTAGCCATTAGGTTCCCTTTAGGTGCTTAGAAATAAGCCCAAAAAGCTATCCCTTAGGCTGTGTGACCAACAGTTTGTGCAATTTCTTATTCTAGCTTAACTGTGTGTTTTACTTTGATTATTTTTGTTTAACCTTGCTTATTAGGTCTAGGCCCCCATCTGTTTTTTCTTATTCCCTCTTTTTAATTGCTTATTTGTCAAAAAAAGTTCTTAACAGTTTTGCTTATATATACCTTGGTGTAAAAAGTGAAACTGCCACCTTTTCTTTGCTTATTTTCTCCAGCTTATTTTGAGTTTCAAAAAAGTTGTCTTTTTTAAAGTGTCTTATTTTTAATTGTTTTATAAGTTTTAAAAAAAAAGTTTTCATAAAAAGGGAGGCCAAGGATTTGAACCCTGGACCTCCCCCTTAGCACATAGTCATCCCACACAAACACACACTCACCAACGGCACCAGTAGGGCTATCTGTTAGCCCTACTCAACATTTAATTTATATACACATTTTCCCTTTTAGTCTTTTAGCCAAGTTTAGCTTATTTCTGGCTTATTTTTAAGCCAACTTTCAAAGCTTTTATTTTTCTTAAATCCAGCATGTCTTAAACTACTTTTCTGTATTTTTTCATATTTTTCCAAAATCATTTACTATTTTTAATCATTTTTTCTTTTCAAAATAGTTTTTAAATCATATTAAATTATTAAAAAGTGAAAAAAATATAATTCTTTTTTTCAAAATTTTCTTTTATCATTTTGCACTTAGGAAAAATAGTTTTGCACTCGTAGGGTTATTTTTGCAAAATTTGAGTTTTTAAAGAACGGGTTTCGAACCCCGTTCTCGTTTTAAGTTTAAATCGCTTTTAGCTTTCGTTTTTTGGGTTTTCCTTTATCATTTTTGCATTTTAATTGTAGAAATTAGAAAACCAATTCCAAAAACCTTTAACCATTCAAAAACGCGATCACAAACGCTCTCGATTTTCAATTTGCACCTCGAAGGGAGAACGACCCGGGGGATTTTTGATTTTTTCTTTGGTCAAAAGGAATTTGATTTGAATATCTTGGAATACTTACTTACTACAATTGAATTATAATCTTGAAATTATCCTTATATATTTATTATATCTACTATAATTTATATATACAAAAAGGTATAGTTTTAAAGGTTATCAGTTTTTGGCGCCGTTGCCGGGGAGGTGTGTGTGATTTTCGTGTTAACGTTTGAAGATTAGTATTTGAAGACCCTTCCCTTGTGAAGTTATTATTTCCGTTTGTGAATATTTTCTTTATTAAAAATATAAAAAAACTAAAAATATTTTTCATTTTCTTTTATTAGTATTAGTATAAGATAAAAAAATTAAAAAAAAATCAAAAACATAAAAAAAAATTGTCCTTAATCAAGAAATAAAAATCCATCATCAATATAATGCTTAAATCTTGAGCATTATCATAATAAGTTCCCGAACAAAAGATTCAAAACTTGTCTTTGTGTCACTAGCGACGTACGGCTCACTTTTAAAAGTTTAACAAACTCTAAGGGGGGTATAAGGAGGGTTGTTCCGAGGAACTAAGGTTTTTAATAGCTTTGCGCTTTCCTACTCCTCCGCTCCTTCGTGCGTTTTTCTTTTAAAGAGCTATTACTTTTAAAGAGCTACCGTGAAGCTTGTCGATTATTGGTTTAAGTTATTCGATCTCGTTTTGGTCCTAATAAAATAAAATATGTGAAATAAATATTGAAAAGACCAAAAATATTTTTCTTTTAATCTTTTTAGTGCATGCGCACTCGTTCTTCTTATAATCTCGTTGGTAATTCTTCTTCTAATCCAACCACTTCAAACCCGAAACGTCGTAACCATAGACGTTCTAATCAAAGAGTCGAACCGTTCGCTCTTGAAGAATCACCCGTAGTTACGATGGCCGATCAACGTACTATGGCAGAATTGCTCCGTGCACCCACCGAGGGTTATGCAGAGGCAATCGTGGTTCCACCAATTCTTGCTGAGCATTTCAAGCTCAAGCACAGTCTCATTAATATGATGACTTCAGACCAATTCTTCAGACTTGAGAAAGACAATCCTCATGACCATATTCGTTGGTTTAACAAAATAACATCCACGATTAAATACAAGGATGTGCTGAATCATGCGATTAAGCTTATGCTTTTTCCTTTCTCTCTTGCGGGGGCAGCCCGCCGGTGGCTTGAAAAAGACCCCCCGTTCTATCACCACTTGGGATGATCTTATTTCCAAATTCATTAACGAATTTTTCCCTCCCTCAAGAACGATAAACCTTCAAAATGAAATTTCTAATTTTCAACAAAAGTTTGATGAATTGTTTCATAAGGCGTGGGATCGATACAAAGATCTCCTTCGTGCTTGTCCT
Source organism: Tanacetum coccineum (assembly GCA_026074375.1). Lineage (NCBI taxonomy): Eukaryota > Viridiplantae > Streptophyta > Magnoliopsida > Asterales > Asteraceae > Tanacetum > Tanacetum coccineum. Next base: position 6,468 of record BQNB010022835.1, on the reverse strand, counting down.
CATCATGGTTTCATCGAATTGCACCAACTTGATACTTTCTACAATGCCTTGAACCCGGCCGACCAAGATTCCTCGAATTCTACCGCTAGTGGCAATCTTTTAGAAAGAAGTACTCAAGATGTGTTGATGATTATCGAAAACAAATCCAAGGTCCGCAATTCACGAAACAAATCGGTTGTTTCTCAAGTGAAATCAAGTGATGGTAATTCTTCTTCTTCCGATATAGCCAAACTTACTCATGTAGTAAATCAGCAGACGAGTGCTGTGACTACCGCTATGACGGCTATTCTTAAACAATTTCAAGCAACCCTACCTCCAGCTTCCGTAAAGGCTGTCGAGGAGATTTACGTTACTTGCAGTAGTGCTCATCCTTATTATCAGTGTCTCACCGCCGATGGAAACACTTTCCCGGAGTATCGGGATAATATTCAAGGATACGTTGCAGCAGCCGCGGGTAACAACAATTAGGGTAATTCCGGTTATCGTCCTCCAGGTGTGGTTAATCAAACAAGACCACCGGGTTTTGTTCAACAAAACGGGCAAAATAATCAAAACAGTTTTAGCCAACCTCAAGGATATAACCGAGGAAACAATTTCAATCAAAATGCAAGTTATCAAGCTCCAATTCAACAAAACCAAAGTGTTCCTTTAAGTGAATTAGAGAAAATTTTCTTTTATCATTTTGCACCTAGGAAAATTAAATTTGCTTTCGTAAGGTTGATTTTGTAAAATTTGTTTTTTTAAAGAACGGGTTTCGATCCCGTTCTCGTTTTTAGGGTTAAAGTCATTGTTAGCTTTCGTTTTTAGGTTTTCTTTAATCGTTTTTGCATTTTAATCGTAGAAATTAGAAATCCCAATCCAAATCTCTTAATC
>BQNB010022834.1:0-60054 GCA_026074375.1 Tanacetum coccineum | reverse complement strand
ATGAATAAATAAATGCTTAATGCATTTTATGATCAAAAGAAATTTTTATTCAACATCACACTTTTATAAAATGTTGTAAACATTTTTATTAACATTACAAAACATTTTCAACAATTAAAATAAATGTTTTATTCAAAATAAACATTTTAAAATTCAAATTTTTAGACCTAAAAAGGCTAGAAAGTTCCAGAAAATTCTCTCTACACAAAAGGACAAAATGGGGAGCGCCCAGTCTAGGGCGGCCCCCTTAATTTTAAGGGGACCGCCCACCTATTTAAGGGGACCGCCCATAGACTGACGCTCCTCCAGTTTGTCCTATAAATACTGGACTTTTCCCTACTATTTTCTCACCTTTTGCACTCATTCTTTCTGTTCTAAAACAGCCCACACATCTCACTAAAATCATTTGATCATTTAATCATAAAGCATTGTTTCCAAGTGATCCAAGTTCAATTCCTCAAGTGCAAGAGAAGAATACTTCTATCATCAAGTGAAGAAGTATTACACATTTGTGCGTTGTTGCAATCTTATTGCATCCATATCAAAACTTGTAAATCACTTATAATTCTTGTAAAGTTGTGTAGTTGTTAGATCTTTATGATTGTTGTAAGTATAGTTAGATCTTGGTGATCTTGCCTAGTAGTGTTAGTTAGGTGTGATTATAATAGTGGCTTGGTGAAGTTGTGATAGATTGGTTCTAGATAAGATTAGAACCCGACATTTAGGTTTGTGTCGTAAATCGGTGTAAGCAACGTTGTGTACGGTTTTCTCCGCCATAAAGGAGCTTGTTGACATAGTGAAGAGAACTCTCGAGTTAGGTACTCGGGGAGTGGAGTAGGGCGAAGAGGTGCTTCGTTACCGAACTACTATAAATCCTCGCGTTGTGGTTTGATTGCTCTTACTCTTATCTCTTGTCTTGCATTATTTTCTCATACTATCTTATTAATTGTTTAGATAAGTATATTGTTTATATTGTGCAAGTGTTGAATTCATATAAAGTCGAATCTAGAATTTTTACAAACACTTTAAAACCTTAAATTAAAAAGCGATAAACTATTCAAACCCCCTTCTAGTTTTTCACAGGTTGTGTTAAGCATGGTTTAGGGGAGGTGGAGGTTACAAGGTGGAAAAAACATGTTGGAGTTACTACTTTAGGATGGTGGTAGGTATGAGGGTCTCATTTAGGAGGTGTAAAAGGGAGGGAAAAATGTTATTTTGAAAGTGTATAAGTGTTGTGGTATCATCTCAAAGGTGGTGAGGGTATTGGGTATGTAGTGCATGCATGCATGTATTGTAATGCACGTTTGGAAAGATTTACGTAAAATTTATAAAAACGTATAATTATAAAATCATGTTCATGATAATATGCAAGTTAAATGTAGACTAAACTTAGTCTATTGACGGAATTCGTTCAAAGTTGTTTCTCGTTATACGTGGGTTAACCTAACGATTATACGTAAAATCAGGTATTCACGTGTTCAAAGTAAAACGTTCAAGTTAATGAATAAAAGTTGACCTGAAAAATGTCAGTTGTCACAGAGAATATAATAGAGGTACCTTTAAAGTTGGTCATTTTGCAGCCATTGTTTCATTTTTTACTAGTAGTGGTAATTTTCACCCATTTATGTAAGAATGGTCGATTTATATGTGAACATTGTGCGTAATAGTAATATTGTCAGTAATCACGTGTTTGCAGACATGGAGGAGCTATGAGTAAAACCAAATGAGGACACTGCAAGAAAAGTCGCCCGTACGTTTCAAAAGGTCAGTGAAAAGGACAAACATAAACTAGTTCTTAAGAAATACCTCAGCGAATGAAAATATATTCATTTAGGGTGAAGGTGTAAGGGTTAAAAGATATGTATTAAATGAATAGAACCATTTGGCCAAAAATTTGGCATGGTCAACCCAACCCCATTTTGACCCATTTACCCAAACCAAACACCCAAATGGAGAGCTCTTGATTTCAACAACAAACTTGGCAAGATCAAACATTTAAACCCCTTTGATTGCTTTTTACTTGGGTTCCTGGTCATCTAATTTGTTTGTATCGAAGAACAATTAAGTTGCAACTTTATTTTTGTGGAGGTAGTTATTTCTTCTACACATTAAAATAGTGTAACTACAAGTTTGGTATTTGTGGTCATACAAATAAAGTTATTTATTTAAGAACTGTTGCCTAAAGTTAGTTTCAACACAAGAAGTCATCAATGGAGATCAGTCCCCTAAATCTAAAGTTGCATGCTTTGATACTCAATTGTTAAATAATTTAAAGATGAATTAGTTAATGATTTGTAGTCTCATTTACGAGCCTCTGATTTAAAGATACAATACACCCTAATGAGTAAAATCTATCCTTCTGTATGTACCCTAGGTGTTTCTATAGCATTGCCTCAATTATCCGCCATCTGTTTCAAGAGTGAGACAACATCAGCCGATGAAGTTAAGAGATACCTGGCACACGAACGCTTTTTCTTAACTGCACAAGAGAAGTAATGTTTACTATTGAGATCAAGTATTGATGGTGTGCTATCTTTCCAATCCCCATCCCCGTTGCTGCTATCATTACTGTTTGCAGCTGAAAATGGATTAGCTCTTTTGATGCACATTCCCCCGGATCCGCTTCGATCTAAAGATGACCCGTTAAGTGGACTCGATAAGCTTGTTCTCATTGGGGTTGGTGGCTCAGGTTCAAAGAAAGTGTAAACATCTTCATCCTAAAACAATGATGATATACAGATAGTGAATCATATATAAGCCCCTATTTTTAAACAACATAAAGGTTTCCATTACTATCACCACTAGAAACCTTTGGAAGACATAGTCAATCATATGTATACAAGTCATTTGTTGCGGTGTGTATACCTTTGAAAGGAAATGGCCTACGCACAACACATAGTCAATCGGTTCCTTCATATCTTTGTAATGTACCACCTCTCCTAAAATGCGTTTAATTCCTGAACCCTAAAAAGTTTGGACCAGAAGAGTGAAAACACGTTTACTTGTGTTATACAGAAACAAGTACAAAAAGTGTCGTGGTAGAAACTTTGATCCACTTACTTACAATAGATAATTAGATATGATTCGGGTTATGATTTCTCTCTCTCAGGTCTAAGAGATTAGAAGGATACGGATCAAATGGTCAAATATCCCACAAAGCGTATTTATATGCAAAAAATCTCCTAATCAGTTGCTTAAATATGGTAGACTGTTGATGAAACAATATAACTTTTGGAGATACCTTGTTTTTCGTTATATCGACCTGACCCGTTTCAACCATTAAAAATTACCCGTTTTGAGCCGTGACCCAACCCACCCTTTGTGTCATCTCCAGAAAAGGACGAACCTTGGTAACTCCATTTGCACGAACCTCAACGGACCGGCCACCTTGAACAACTTCCACTGATGCATTTGATATGGGTCCAGTCCATAGGTGCTGCAACATGTCCTTGGCTTGAAGCCTCCCAAACTCGATATCTGTTGTGTCCATAATGTCATTATAGTGTGGAAAATGAATTAATAAATGTATAAGAAAAATATAATAAATTGGCACGATGGCAACCTGCATGCTTAAAATTCCAAACTAAAGATGTCTCACGAAGCTCAAAGGTAGACTGTGGTGTTCTTTCAGTAAAATACTCAAAGACATGCTGAAATCGCCATCAAGTTTATACAAGTTAACTCAAGTTCGGTTAGTAGCAAATCTGTAATTCTCGATAAGGGTGTCCACTTCCATTGAGGTGGCAACATTGGGCGGGAACAGGTGAAACAGAAAGTTTTTGTATGGGTTTGGCTAGTTAACTTGAAACACTTTCTTCAAGTTTGTTAAAATCAATTATACTTAATTAGTTTTTCTTAAATAAGTACTCCCTAACATCTTTTAGTATTTATATAATAATATAATATTGTAAATAACAAAAGGGAGGATATATTTTGAAAGAGGTATGCTACGTCCACAAAGGTTTCACAAAAGAATTTTTCACAAAAAGATTTGGCATGCACTAATAGGATGATGGAAAATTAAAAGGAAGAGAGAGAAATGAATAAGATGATTTAATTGGTGACAAGTCATTTTGTGAAAGTTTGTTTGTAAAAATTTTGTGGATGTTGTTGGAAGTTTTAATCCATTAATCTTTGTTAAAGAATAACAGCCTTGTTATTCTTGTGTCAAGTCGACACACCAAGGAAGTAAGAAGAAACAATGACAGTAGTATATTTGTATAGTATTTAGATTTACATTAGTACTGGCTAAAAAGTTTATAAAGGCTGCTCACATAAAGTTCTGTTGCCTTTAGCCCAGACCCGAAAGCCCAAATTAGGTAAATCGTACATAAACATAGATAAGGAAAAGGCATGTCGTATGGTTTATCTGAACCATCACACCCCTTCATCAAAATCACACCGTTTCAATCACTATATATAGATAGAAGTCTGTAATCAAAATTAACCCTTTCGGTTTTAATAATATCAGATTCATTAAAGGGTTCAACCCCAATCTTCCTTGTTTCTTTTTATTGTATTCTTGAATGATATACATGATGCTTGTTTGATCATATCGATCCTGGAAATTCATCAAGACCTGCAACAACATGTGGTATCAGAGCGACGAGGGATCAAACAACACTCCAAATCATGTTCATCCATCATTCATCAAACAACACATCAATTCATGTTGCAATTCTCATTCAAGCAGCCATGTAAAAGAAGAGATGCCGAATTAAAGACGAAAGTCGGTTAAAGAAACGGTTACACCACCAATAACCGGCGGTTAACACATAAAAAAAGGAGAGATACGACAGTCTCAAGGATAAATTGAATGCATAGCAGTTGTAAGAAAAAGAAAGGGCATCAAAAGGAATCAGAATAATGATAAAAAAAGAAGGCTGTTTTGCGATTATGAATTGAAGATTGGTTGGAGATTTTTCTTGCAGTTTCAGTTTTCGATTGTGCTAACCCCACCATGACGGCGTTAACCCGCTTAAAATCGTGATCATTTGAGACATCATGAGAAGTCAGGCCGAAAACTTTGAAACCAAGATAAGAAAAGATCGAAGCAGTAAAAGAGAAAGAAAAAGAGAAGACATCAAGTTTAAAGAATAAAGAAATCCAGATTTGAAGAAAGTTTAAAGAAAGCATCTGGGAACAAGAAGATTGGAGAATCAAAGATTAATAGATTAGGGGGAATATGTTGGAAGTTTTAATCCATTAATCTTTGTTAAAGAATAACAGCCTTGTTATTCTTGTGTCAGGCTGCAAGTCGACACACCAAGGAAGCAAGAAGAAACAATGACAGTAGTATATTTGTATAGTATTTAGATTTACATTTGTACAGGGCTAATTAGTTTTATTTAAAGGGCTGCTAAACATAAAGTCTGTTGGCCTTAGGCCCAGACCCGAAACCCTTATTAGGTTAAATAGTACATACGGTTGATAAGGAAAAGGCATGTCGTATGGTTTATCTGAACCATCACACCCCTTCATCAAAATCACACCGTTTCAATCACTATATATAGATAGAAGTCTGTAATCAAAATTAACCCTTTCGGTTTTAATAATATCAGATTCATTAAAGGGTTCAACCCCAATCTTCCTTGTTTCTTTTTATTGTATTCTTGAATGATATACATGATGCTTGTTTGATCATATCGATCCTGGAAATCCATCAAGACCTGCAACAACATGTGGTATCAGAGCGACGAGAGATCAAACAACACTCCAAATCATGTTCATCCATCATTCATCAAACAACACATCAATTCATGTAGCAATTCTCATTCAAGCAGCCATGGAAAAGAAGAGATGCCGAATTAAAGACGAAAGTCTGTTAAAGAAACGGTTACACCACCAATAACCGGCGGTTAACACAGAAAAAAAAGGAGAGACACGACAGTCTCAAGGAGAAATTGAATGCATAGCAGTTGTAAGAAAAAGAAAGGGCATCAAAAAGAATCAGAATAATGATAAAAAAAGAAGGCTGTTTTGCGATTATGAATTGAAGATTGGTTGGAGATTTTTCTTGCAGTTTCAGTTTTCGATTGTGCTAACCCCACCATGACGGCGTTAACCCGCTTAAAATCGTGATCATTTGAGACATCATGAGAAGTCAGGCCGAAAACTTTGAAACCAAGATGGCGGCGCTAACCCTGCTGGAATTTGGTTCAACTAGAAACCGAAAAGCCATGAAGAAATCAACACCAGATGAATCAAAACTATGTTTTGAAGAAAGCAAGGAACAAGAAGATTGAAGGACTCAAAGATTAATAGATTAGGGGGGAATATGTTGGAAGTTTTAATCCATTAATCTTTGTTAAAGAATAACAGCCTTGTTATTCTTGTGTCAGGCTGCAAGTCGACACACCAAGGAAGCAAGAAGAAACAATGACAGTAGTATATTTGTATAGTATTTAGATTTACATTTGTACGGGGCTAATTAGTTTTATTTAAAGGGCTGCTAAACATAAAGTCTGTTGGCCTTAGGCCCAGACCCGAAACCCTTATTAGGTTAAATAGTACATACGGATAAGGAAAAGGCATGTCGTATGGTTTATCTGAACCATCACACCCCTTCATCAAAATCACACCGTTTCAATCACTATATATAGATAGAAGTCTGTAATCAAAATTAACCCTTTCGGTTTTAATAATATCAGATTCATTAAAGGGTTCAACCCCAATCTTCCTTGTTTCTTTTTATTGTATTCTTGAATGATATACATGATGCTTGTTTGATCATATCGATCCTGGAAATCCATCAAGACCTGCAACAACAGATGTAACATTTTCCATTTTGAAATACGTTCTATCTGTTTGACCCGTTTCCCGTTTCCTTTTGAGTTGATACTTTTTCAATTACACTTTGACCCATCAGAGATAAAATATAATCCAGATTGACCTATTGATAAGTAAATATTTCGAGATTGTAATCTCTAAACTACGTCTGCAATAACCAAATGTCTCATAAGAAGTGCAGTAACATACTTCATTTTTACTATTCCATAGTATCCCCAGTGTCGACATAAATAAATATGGGTGGATAGACAATACCTTAACACTATCAACCCAATCCATTTGTACTTCTGGTAAGTTTCTGATCCATTTCTTATTAGGCGTTCTTAAAAACACACCATGTTCTGCACCCAGCCATATATTGAATTCTCCGAAGTTCTGTATACTCAATAAAATTTTATATGCTAATGATGTGATACTCACACGGAACTGGTAGAGTGAACACTGACATACTATAGAGAATGAGACTACCTTATCAAGAACGGAATGGTGGCATCCACTTAGGACAACAACTGTAGTCTTTGGATCTTCACACAGCCTCTTTAAAGCTTCTTTTACTTCCGGGTGAAGTTTTGGTTCCATTTCTTTGAACTGATCAACCCTTCTACCACAGTCCAGAGGTTCTGTCAGTGTTGCATAAAATCCCTGTCATGGTAACTATACATTACGACCCACGTAATGGGAGCATGTCTGTTACAACAACCTTAACGATAAGAATCACATTTTTTTATTTTTTTATTATAGATTTAACTTAACCAGAAGCTTTGAATCTCCTTTTGATACGTAATAGGACTAATGGAAAGTTGTGTCATTCTTTTATATACTGATGAAACTAAGAAAAATTGATGACCTTTCTTTATGACACTAAATGGGAAGTCAAGAATTATTAATTCTGAAAGACGTAATGAAAATTTATAGGTTCTATGATTATATGTATGACTTAACGAAGAGCATACCAAAATGAGTAGACGATTGTTCGATACCAAATAACACTGAACTGCTTCTTCCGCTTGAAGTAATGGTGGAATCTGTCTGATCCTTAACTGAGCTTCCACAATTGTATCATTTAGTTCACTGCACATGGATAAGCATATATATAAGAAGAAGCTAGTGGTGGTCAAATGGGCGGGTCAAATAAGAAAACGGTAGCTTTAGTGATACACCACAACTTAGTTGGGATGGTTCAAGGTTACTACTTGACCTGTGAACACTTTTTTGTTTTTTGTTTTTTGTCCATTTATTTTATTTTATTTTGAACAATGGTTAATGTGCTAAAAATGATAACATAAATTACTCGATTCCTAATTTGAATTGTTTTTAATTTTTATCACTTGACGATTAGTGATATACTATATAAACCCAAAAGATACATATACACAGAAATGAGTTGTAAATTTTGCCTTTGAGTTGAATTATGGTACGTTGAAGATACAAAAAGTTGCATAAAAATAAACGCTTTAAAGCAATTTCCACTTTATGATTCATACTTTCAATTAACATTGTCCACTATTTCAAAAACAATTATCAAGTCCATATGTACTCTAATGATAATATAGTGCTCATATTGAAAAAGTAATATGCATGAAAGTATGGACCCAAATGTTAATATTGGAAGTTTGAATCATAAAATAAAAACTATCTTACAGTATGCAATTTTCCTTTACGTGTACCTGACAAAAGTTTCAGCCCATTCCTGGGAGGTATGAGTAGTGACATGCATAAAGTTATGGTGGTGTCGTTTTTCCCTCTCCTCAGCAGGCATGTTCAAAGCATAAGCTATTGAAGAAGCCACTTCTGTTATGTTCCACGGGTTTACCAAAATTGCACCTGCACCCAGAGACTGTGCTGCCCCTGCAAACTGTGTGTGCGAAACATACAAATTATCAGTCTCATCATGCGATAAAATCTGTAACATTTGACTTTCTACAATTATTCTGATTAAAGTTGTAAGACTAGTCTAATGTCCAAATTATTAAGGAAGCAAAGATCTGATTCAACAATAAAAAGCACCAACATCAATAGTTTGTGATGATATAAATATATTTCTGAGAGAATGTATAGATTTCAGTTTCCACAATTAGCTACAAATGGACTGATTTCGGTTGTGTTTTATGTAAAACGGATCAAATAGAAAAAAAGGTAACCTTTTGAACGGGTCAAACTGGTAAAACGTTGTCCCAAGTCTATTTTTATGTATACAACCTCCTAAATCTTTTTATGTTAAAGGACTTTTTCAACATATCTTTAAGTAATAATGCTGTATTCGTAATCATAACTGACACATTAGTTTTTAATTTCACTCATTAAGTAATAATGAGTGTACCAAAAATGACCCGTGCCAACCCAACCCAGGGATCCATTAGCCAACCTTCTCGTCCAGCCACATAGACAATGTAGTACTCGTGAATGTACCAACAAATGCCAGTAATAAGGTATATATACCTCGCTTAGGATCAGAACTCCTTTTTTTGAAGCCTGGCAGGCCACAAATTCATAACTCACGAGATTCATTCCATCCCTTAATGATGTAATAAGAGCCACATCTGTCCAAAAGACACCAGTGTATCAGTTGCTGACCATTCAAAAATATATGGCAGTGTCAAGCAGCAGCAATGACTTGTTAATTGGCATCTATGATTAAAATTAGGAGTGCTTAACACAGGAATGAAATGATACCAGTAATTGCGTATAGTGCACATAACCCATGAAAGTCAAGAGTTTGATCCTGTATAATCAACAAAAATCATTTGTAATTCTATTCATTTTCTATTTCCATGAGTGTAGTCTTATTAACATGACATGTTCCCATAAAATGAAAATGCAAACCAGATGATGAATTGGAACAGTTGTAAGACTTCCGAATCTTCCATTAATTCGTCCAACAATTTCATGAACTTGACATGTAAGTTTTTGATCTGTTTGAAAAACAAATAGAGGCAGATAAAACAAAATAAGAACTAACAGTAGCTGCATAATCCTGTGATCCGTTTGGATATATTCTTTGTCCCATTTGAAATAAATCACCACTCAAATTAACCGGTTATTAAAAAATGGACTGAACTTTCCATCTCTGTCCATATCTAATATAACAACAATAGGAAATTCGAATTATTGAAAGCATACATTCAGGAACATTTGTCCTTGTTGGCGCAGCAATCTGAAGCAACACTACTTTGTCATGCCAATCCGGATTTTCTTCCAAGAACTTTTCGAATGCCAATATCTTTTGTGGAATTCCCTTAATCATGTCAAGCCGATCCACTCCTAACATTATCTGCACATTGTCAAACCAGTAAGAATATCACTACAACATGTGTACTTTATCATGATAATGTATTTTTTCATCAACCAAAAATATTAATTTACTTGTTTGTACTTTAGGAAAAAACAGTGTCGTATATAAATCCAATAGTTATACTTTATAACAGTATTATTAGCAATGAAAATGCGGGTAAAAGAGAGGGCAAATAAACATTGTTCATATTCTTAAATAATCATTTTCGCAGAAGCAGGCACAAAACAGATTTTACGATTCTTATGTATTCAGATCATAATAAAAAACACTGTAACCAAGCACTAAGAATGTGATATTCGGTTTTGAAATGCAAGTCCAAACACACCTTATATGCTCCATAAGATAATTTAACTCTAATAAAAAGGATAGAATTTGATTTACCTTTCGGCCAGAAAATCTCTTCTTCAGTTCTTCTATATGATCCTTGACTTGAGGAAGCTGGATAGCTCGGATGAACCTACCAGGATCTATCCCAATAGGAAACTATGATTGAAAGTCATGAAATGAAAGATTAGCAGCTTCAACATTATAACTTTTGTTCCCCAAGAATGACACAATAACCTATCAGATAGTATGTGTACCGCAGCAACACGAGTAAGGTTCCCTTGATCCTCCACTCCATCAGGAGTACCTTCGAGCCCAAGAATTCGTGTACATGCACTCACAAAGTGCCTTGCATAATCATAAGTGTGGAAGCTGATATATAGCATGCATTAGTCAAAACACTTCAGATATAGATAACTATTATGATTCATTTCTCTTACACGAAAAATGGATAAAATCTTTTTTTTTAGAACGGAATATGGATAAATCTTAAATTGGCTTCAAACAAAACGAGTCAAACGAATCGAAATTCGCCAAGAGTGTACTTTCACATTTTAAATGCATAGAAACCTTCTAAATCATTTTATTAAAATATTCAGATTTTCATCGAAGTAACAGATTTTTTTTTATCATATATGGCACACTAATTTTTCACACAAAAGTTTATTTTTATGCATAAAAACTAACTGGGTCAGCTCAAGAGGACCCCTTTCGTGTTGTATGGAGCAATATAAAAACGCGTTTTGACCCATTACTGTACCCAACTTTACCTGCCCGCCCATTTTTCTCTTCTATGCGATATTCTCTAAATTTTTTAGTACATACCCGACAAGATCAGCTACAAGAACGGCTCTAAGCAGCTCTGATCGAGATGGCAGGGTCCTATGAATCTCAGATGAAGGAAACGGAGTGTGAAGAAACCAACCAACTTTCATCGTACTATTATGTTCTTTTAGAAATTTAGGAAGAAACATCAGATGGTAATCATGACACCAAACGATATCTCCTTCTATATAATGCTCGTTCACTACATCCGCAAACATCTGATTGGCTCTCATGTAAGCATCAAATTGTGATTGGAAACTACGAGTAGTTGCAAGACGGTCCTCTTGAGGAAGACCAATATAATGGAACAGGGGCCATAAGATATTGTTACAGTACCCGTTGTAATAGAGATTAACAAGATCTTCATCAAGAAAAACCGGGATGCACCTCTGCATACCAACACTAAAATAAGTTACAATGATACTTTTTATCACTATGATCTAAAAATGTTAAGCGGGGTTAGGATGTTTTGGTTTTCAAAGCTATTGGTTTACTGTATTAGTTATGTAAAAAATAATTGTTTACAAAATTTACTTTCAGAATGCATAGTAAAGTAAATTATGTGGTTTAATTAATATGTTACTTCACTTTCAAGAAGCATATCCAAAAACCCCTAAAAAATCTCATAATAGCTTTATTTAAAAATATATGATCAACCTTTTCAGCTAAAGCTTCAGTAAGTGATTTCTGTCCGATCTCATCAGGTACATTTACCCCAGCCCATCCAATCCATCTTGTATCGAATTCAGTTATACCTTTATGAGAAGTGTCCTTCATTAGAATGTCACAAGAATCTTTTCAAACATAAACATAAGGAAAAAATGCAATAGATAGCAATGTACATTCGCTCCAGTTCTATACCTGCCTTTTAAATTTGGATAATTTTTATTAGTCAGTGCGTTGTTACTTATTTTGAAATTTTATTAAAAGATTATAAGCATCTAGAAGGACTTAGGAGCTGTAAATAGATGCTAGTTATTATAGCGGTTATTTCGACCCATTTGCCTAAAAAATGGCCTAATTTGGATTGTATTGTATCTCCAACCGGTCGAAACCATCAAAGCGTTACCAAACGGCAAATGCTTATATATTTATACCCTCCTAAGTAACATTACTAATCTACAAATATAGCTTTAATAGTCTTATTTAATTATCTAAAAATGTCAAAATATTATGGACAGAAAGTGCTGCACGGTTGGCCAACCTCACACAACCCATTTTGACCCACAATAAAAGCTGCCCCTTTTAATTTACCACACCCTTATCAGTATATAGAATCTTGATTTTGTTTATATGTGATAATTTAAGAATGAATATGTATAGAAATCTTGAAATGAAAGTGTGCTGTTGTTTATTAAAACTAGATACAAGAGAAAATTGAAGAGCTTACCCAAAAGTGCACTGACTAATCCCCCAATGCTCATTTCAAGTTGCCATGATGACTCTCCTTTTCTAGTTGCACGAACTGGAAGACGATTTGCTACAACTAATAACCGTTGTCTGATTGGTGCAGGTCTTTTCCCTAACTCTTCCTCGTGCGTAAAAGTATCCGTTCCTATCTGTCCATTCCCAATAATACTATCCAAACCTTCATGTTGGGACCTAAAAGATTTTCTTAACTCTCTTTCCCTCAAGAGTCTTTCTAGTCTAGTCCTAAGTATGGCAGAGGTTTGTTTGTAATCATCTGAATGTATATCCGACTTTTGCAATTCATCCTGCAATTAACAAATTTGCTTCTTGCTTAAATGTAAATACTCGTTCTACTAAATGATAATCATGTTTTCTAAAGATAAACTGCTCGTCTTGAATGTGAAAACACGTTTTATCTAAGATCAGTCAAACAAAATATAACAAATAAAAAGCTTAAATAAAAACATGTTAAATATCTAGAACAATAACATATAAATATAAATTCATGAGTACGTGTAAAGGGGTAATACAAATAAGGATTTATGCATGTTTTTACCAAATCATGTTGCAGAATTCCGATTTCCTCATATGATCTAATGTTCTTCATTGATGTGTCCTGAAAATGAAAACCCTACAATGGTTGTTGATAAAAGTACTAAAGATTGTATAGATATATCTTGATCACGTCAGACTATAATAAATATTAAGCGGTGAATATGTATACAAAAAGAATGAGGGAGATAAAGATTAAGGCATATATAGTGGGGGAATGTTTGTAGTTGTAATCATACACACACACGTACAGCCGTATAGGTCTTATAAAGCCATGCATACCATGTTTTCTTAACCTGATTAATCTAGTAAAAAAGATGGGATTATTTTTTGCATTACATATTTTATGTAAACAAGAATGTTTTCTTACCCGGTGTCCCAGATTGCATTTTTGGGTTAAGTTTATTTAACAACCACCTAGTTTTACAAATTTACTGTTATATACCCGACCGAGCTCAAGAACTTGATAACATACTTATGTAAAGTATGACGTGTCATATCTTGAAAAATGACCAAAATACCCATTGGCACGTTAAGGAATATCTATACTACCTAAAGTCCTGGCAGAAATAACCACCCCTTGGATTTATGAACTATTTCAATTCGTCCCTACCTGCATACACCGGACCGGCGGTTAAAAAATTAAATATAACTAAAAATTTACATCAAGTTGGGTAATTCATAATCTCGGGCCTAAGTCCAAACCATGTCTTAAAAGACAGTTATTTTTTTTAGTCCCGTCTTAAAATTTATCTGACGAGATAATAAACCGCCATTTGATTCATCTATAATAACATCTTATTATACGATCCCCTCTCACACAAACACACACATATATACGGTTCCATGAATGACTGAAATCAAATCAAATCAAGATATTCAGTAATTGATGATGAGTGACTAAACGAGTGTAGGTTGGTATGGCAATCCGGATGGCAATTATTGCAACTATGATTGCAACCAACTACTCCGGAAAATCATTGTTTGCCATCATCACGAAAGAAAACCAGTGAAAGTTATTGAAGAATTCAAGTTAATTGCAGTGAAGAAGATGGACAAGGTAATTTGAATTTTGATTCATAAATTGAATTGAATTTTATGTTTTAGTTGTTTTTTGGATTTAATTTGCTTGACGAAACCGTTTTCGTAATTGTTTGTGTTAATTTAATTCGTTTACCGAATAAAATTTGGTGTTTATTTTTATGATTCTCATCTCTTTGTTTTGGGGATTGAAGAACTGAAACCGTTACTCAATTTGCAGGTTTCATGTTATATGTCCATGATTTTGAAATTCGAGATTTTGGGTCTATGTGTTTGATGGTTCTGATTTAGGTCTCAATAGCAGCGGTTGTGATGGTTGTGGGCTGATAATCAACGGCGGTGGTGAGGATAGTGGGGTAGATCCGCATACTTTATTGAGATAAATTTAAGTTTTGCTTCAAGTTTCAACCATCGAATCGCCAATTGTAAATCACTATCTTCCTCTTCAAAACTCTGTATGGGTTTTCAGTTTTAACCTTATTTAAGCCTAAATTTTTTTATTTATTTATAATTTCACTAATTTTGAGTCTTTCTAATGTTGTAGTGTTGAAGGGATCAAGATGATGACGACTCTACCTATGGGTTTTCCGGTAAATATGCCAACTTTAATTTCAGTTTATTATGATCACACATATTTGGTTAATTGTCAGAGTTATATTATTTCATTATGATATAGATCACTGAAGGAACATGTGAAGCACATCTCAGTTTGGTATGCGTTTAGGCTTATTCTTATCAAATCATTGGTGTTGTTGGTGTCAATTTCAGTTTTTCATTGTATTTATTGTTTCTTGTGTAGGATGATAACCGGTTAATCCTGACATGTATAACTGGTCAAATGTACGATTCTGGTCCAGTCGGTTTGCTTAACATTCCTTCGCTCGCAACGTCCTTGGTTCGTCAAAGCTGGTATCAATGGTTGAAAAAGGTGTCACGTCTGGTCTCGATGCTTTATTTTTTACTAGATTTGGATCCCAATGCTCCGAGTACATGCAAACACTCTACTGCTCGGTTGTAAGCATACATACAATTGTTTCTTATGGTAAAGGGTTGTACCCAAAAATGATTTTAAAGTAAGCATAATGTATCTTACTTACATCTGCTTGTGCTTTATTCAGGTAATGAGAAAATTGTGTGAGTTTAAAAATTAAAGTCCTAAGTTTGAGATCGCAACCATCACTATTGCTTATGAGTTATAAATTAAAGTCTTAAGTTTGAGATCGTAACTATCACCATTGCTTATGAGTTATATGAAATTATCTGAGTAGTCATCTTTCTCATTATTGAATTCAGTTCAGTTTATTTTAAGTCTGTTAAAGTTTATTTTTCATCTGATTATTCGAACACTACGCAAATTTCTGTGGACGACCTGTTCATACCTAAAAAGATTATACTACATACGTAGGTTATACTTTTACCCGTGTGTTTCCATATAATAAATCGGTATTTTCAGTTTTATAAATTTAAAGCTTTTGAAACACATCAAAGTTTTTGGCGCCGTTGCTGGGGATTTCAAAGCTGTTCTGTAATCAAACTTTAAAATAATTTTTAACTCTCTCTTTTTCAAAAATCGTTGTACAGTTTTCTGGAAATCTAACCCAAACAAATTCTCCTTTTGATGCATACACGTGCTTCTAACTCTGAACTTGTCGAACCATTACCTGAACTTGAACATACTCTGAATCGAAGACTTCGTCGACGAAATAGAAGAGTTCCATTCGAACAAAGAAACAATCCACCTCAACAACCGAGAGTTGTCTACGCGCCAATTCTCGACATCAGTTACTTTCGTCACTTTCTCGTTACCTTTCAAAACCTCAATCCCATGGATGACGAACCCATGTGGGCTGCCGACCGTGTTGTCGCTCCGACTCCCGGTTCCCCAATCACCATTCCTGAAACCGCAAACGAATTTTTCATTAAAGGTAACCACTTGACTCTTGTCAAAGGAAACTAATTCGATGGTAGAATCAAAACCGATCCTCACAAACACATTTACGAATTCCTCAGAATATGTGATATGTTTAAATACAGAGACACCAAGAATGAAGCTGTCCGCTTGATGATGTCCCCCCTATCACTCACTAGAGAAGCAAAAAAATGGCTGGATGAACTCAACGAAGGAACCATCGAAATATGGGATGAACTTCGAACCGCTTTCATTAGCCGATTCTTTACCCCCAGCTCTTTCGATCGACTCCTCAGAGAAATCCGAGCCTTTTCTTAACATGAAAACGAATCTCTAACCGATGCTTGGCTTCGTATGAAGGAAATGCTCAAAAACTGCCATGGTCATAATCTATCCAAAGGCAACATCATAAAAATCTTTTATCACGACCTTAACGAAATAACCCCAGAAGTTCTAAATGCCGCAGCTGGTGGTATTTTCCTTTATAAAATACCAAATTAAGCTTATCAGCTTCTCGAAGATAAAGTCTTACTCAAGCTTGATTGGGCTAAAAACCAAAAAACAAAAACCATCTCTTAAGAAAACCGTTGCTTTTGTCGATGAAGGTAGCAGTAATTCTGACACTGATAAAATTATGGCCCGAATGGATGCCATGACCATGAAAATAGATGCTCAGTATAAAGAATTTCAATCTCGTTCAAAACAACTAAACCCTGACGATGATGACATACCCATGTCCCATGAAGAAGAAGCCAAATTCATGCAAACCTTTCGTCGTACTCGTTTTTACAATGATTACCGCGACTGTAATTCAAACCGCGACAATTGGCGTTCAAGTGGAAGAAACGATTACAACCGAGACAACTATCAATCTAACTCCGATAATAAACCCGACCTTCAAAAACAACTAAGCGATTTCATAAAAGCTCAACACTCGACCAATTCTTTTGTCAAGATACTTTTATGGATCTCAAAACCAAACTCGAAACAACAACCAAAAATCATCAAGCATCAATCTAAAATCTCGAAGCTAAATTCGATAAATTTGGTGATAAGCAATCTGGTCGACCTTCTGAATCTTTTCCGAGTAACACTCAACCTAACCTAAAA
Organism: Tanacetum coccineum; assembly: GCA_026074375.1. Classification (NCBI taxonomy): domain Eukaryota; kingdom Viridiplantae; phylum Streptophyta; class Magnoliopsida; order Asterales; family Asteraceae; genus Tanacetum; species Tanacetum coccineum. The sequence continues at coordinate 42,802 of BQNB010022834.1, read as the reverse complement.
GGTAGCTCATCTAAACCTTATCAACCACCACAAGCTCGAAACGAACATGTAAATGACGTATTTACATGAAGTGGTAAATCCTATGACCCACCAATCAACCCATAATCAACCAAACGATTCTGAAACTCCTATCAACTTTGATAGCGATGATGAACCTACACCCTAGCCCAAAACTCAAACACCAAAACCAGTCAAAGAAACACCGATACCCAAACCGTACAAACCAAAAATCCTATATCCTCAACGCCTTAGAAAAGCGAAAATGGAAGCTCAATATGGAAAATTCTTCGACATGATTGGATCCGTTTGAATCAACGTACCTCTTGTCGATGTTTTAGCCGGAATGCCCAACTATGGCAAATTTATGAAGGAACTAGTAAGTAACAAACACAAAATCAAACAAATTTCAGCCGCTTTCCTAAGCGATGAAAGTTCTGCCATACTTCAAAACATTGTTCCACCAAAACTTAGAGATCCTGGAAGTTTTCTCATTCCATGCAACTTCAACAAAGCTTTCTCATGTAATGCTCTAGCCGACCTCGGTGCTAGCATAAATCTCATGCCGTATTCCTTATACGCGGAGTTATCTCTTGAAACTCTCAAACCTACTAAAATGAGCGTAAGATTAGCCGATAGATCATTCCAATATTATGTTGGAATAGCTAAAAATATGCTCGTTGAAGTTGATAAATTCACCTTCCCTGCCGATTTCGTTATTCTCGAAATGGAAGAAGACAGTAAAGTTCCCCTTATCTTAGGAAGACCTTTTCTTCACACTGCCGATGCAGTAATTCGAGTTAAACAGAAGCAACTCAATCTCGGAGTTAGAGCTGAACGAATGATCTTTCACATCGATTCTGCGATGAAACACTCCTACTCAAATGATGATACATGTTTCAGTATTGATGTCATCGACAAAATCTTAGAAGAAGATTTCGATGCTATTCTCGATGAAGGTAGTAAAATCCTCCATTCCATCGAAGGAACTATCCTCGAAGAAAAACTCTTTGCTGAATTCGATGAATTATTCATGGCAATGACTGCCGATGAAAACTCTGAATCCGAATCCGACACTAAAGAACCACCATTTGAAAAAGCACCTTTAACACCGATTATAAGATCAAAACATCTCTTGAAGAACCTCCTAAGGATCTTGAACTCAAACATCTTCCTGATAACTTAGAATATGCATTCTTGGAAGAACCCTCTTTTCTTCCGGTGATCATATCATCTCAGCTCTCTGAACAAAACAAAAACAAGTTAGTTTCCGTCCTTAAAAGACACAAACAAGCCTTTGCTTGGAAAACAACAAACATTCCTGGAATCTGTTCGTCTTTCTGTAAACATAAATTCAACTCTTATATGACAAAAAACCAGTTGTTCAAAAACAAAGAAGATTGAATCCAAATATGCAAGAAGTTGTAAAAAAAGAAATAGTTAAACTGCTCAATATAGGTATAATTTATCCAATAATCGATAGCCCTTAGGTAAGCCCCATTCACTGTGTACCCAAGAAAGGTGGTATTATAGTTGTTACTAAAAAAAAGATGAACTTGTTCCAACAAGAACTGTTACAGGTTGGCGAGTATGCATCATTATCGTTAACTCTATGAAGCAACTGCGAAGGACCATTTCCCTTTGCCATTCATGGATCAAATGTTAGAAAGACTCACAGGAAATAAATACTTCTGTTTCCTCGATGGTTTTTTCAGATATTTTCAAATACCAATCGATCCAATGGACCAAGAAAAAACAACGTTCACATGTCCTTTTGTTACATACGCTTATAGAAGAATGCCTTTCGGTTTATGTAATGCTCCAGCTACTTTCCAAAGGTACACGCTGGCTATATTTCATGACATGATCAAAGAATCCGTCGAAGTATTCATGGACAATTTCTCCGTATTTGGAAGCTCTTTTGATAACTGTTTGAACAATCTCGATAAAATGCTTCAATGTTGCAAAGATGCAAATCTTGTCCTTAACTAGGAAAAATGTCACTTCATGGTAAAAGAAGGAATTATGCTTGGACACAAGGTGTCCGAAGCACGCCTCAAAGTTGACAAAGTAAAGATCGACGTAATCTCCAAACTTTCACCCCCACTAATATCAAAGGTATTAGAAATTTTCTATGACATGCCGATTTCTACCGAAGATTCATTAAAGATTTCTCAAAAATCGCCCGTCCTCTCACCAAGTTGCTTGAAAAAGATACTCCCTTCGAATTTAATGACGAATGTCACAACGCATTCAAATTGTTAAAAGAAAAGCTCACATGTGCTCCTGTGATCGTAAGCCCAAACTAGAATCTTCCGTTCGAACTCATGTGTGATGCAAGTGATTTCGCAGTTGGAGCAATCTTAGGTCAAAAACATGGTAACAACTTTCACCCAATCTACTTTGCAAGCAAAACTCTTAATGCAGCTGAGCAGAACTATACAATCACTGAAAAAGAACTTATGGTTGTAGTTTTTGCATTTGACAAATTCCGATCCTATCTGGTATTATCAAAGACGATCGTGCACACTAATCACTCAACTATTAGGCACATATTCAAGAAGCAAGATGCTAAGCCACGCCTTATTCGTTGGACACTGCTCTTTTAAGAATTTGATATAGAAATTAAAGACAAAAAGGTACAGAAAATGTTGCCGCCGACCACTTATCTCGGATTGAAAATGATGAAACAAGTGAAGTCGACAATAACTTTCTTGGAGAAACTCTCATGGAAATAAATAGTAGAGACGAACCATGGTTCGCAGTCTTTGCAAACTATTTAGTAAGTGATATCATACCTAAAGGAATGACGTACCAGCAAAAGAATAAATTTTTCTCTGACCTCAAACACTACTTCTGGGAGGAACCCTACCTCTTCAAAGTATGTTCTAACGGTATGATCAGACGTTGTGTCTCTGGACCAGAAACCCGAACCATTTTAGATCAATGTCACAACGGACCCATCGGTAGATATTATGGACCAAATACAACCGCTAAAAAAGTCTTAGACTCAGGCTTCTTCTTTGGGTAAAGGGTTTCCCCGATAAATGTATTACTCCAAAAAAGCGATTCAGTACAAAGGATGTGGGTGAGTCCCACATCTCAGCCCGTTACATAGGCAAAAACTGAACATAACAAGCACAACTACTCCATAGGAGGATACTACTAAAACTAGATTACAATTAACTCAACAAACATCAAAAAATCTATTTCTTCTTCCTGCCATGAACCGTGATATCAAGATCATCACAAATAGACTGAAGGTGCTCGGACAAATCATGATTCTCGTACATATCATCATCATATGGGTCGTAAGCATCATTATCCAGATAAGAATCCCCCCATTGTTCCAACAAGCTATTAGTACCATAACCTTTATCACTTCCATCTTTACCACTCCTAGACTCAGGCTTTTATTGGCCAACCATCACCAAAGAAGCTCATACTCAAGTTCGCCTTTGCGAAGCATGTCAAAAGACAGGAAATATTTCAAAACGTGATGAGATGCCCTTAAACAGCATTCAAGTATGCGAAATTTTTGACATATGGGGTATCGATTTCATGGGACCCTTTCTGAAATCATACAAATTAGAATACATCTTAGTCGCTGTCGACTATGTATCTAAATGGGCTGAAGCACAAGCTCTACCAACAAACGATGCCAGAGTTGTTATTACTTTTCTGAAGAAACTATTATGTCGTTTTGGAATGCCCAAAGCTCTCGTAAGCGACCGAGGAACACATTTCTGCAACAAGATAATGGAAAAAACCATGAAAAGATATGGGGTTAACCACCGATTCTCTACATCATACCACCCTCAAACAAGGGGTCAAGTTGAAAACACAAACATAGCCCTTAAAAGAATTCTTCAAAAGACTGTTAAAGATAATCCTGCCATCTGGTCAAGAAAGCTTGATGATGCTATGTAGGCTTTTCGTACAGCTTACAAAACACCAATCGGTACAACACCATACAAGCTTGTATATGGTAAAAACTGCCACCCGTCATTTGAAATTGAACATCGTACATACTGGACCCTGAAAAACTATAACCCAGATCTCATCGCTGCTGGTGAGAAAAGAATGTTCCAATTGCACGAGTTAGACGAATTTAGACATCAAGCCTATGAAAACTCTCGTCTATACAAGGAAAAAACCAAAATCTGGCATGACAAGAAACTCAAGATGAGAAAAGAATTCAAACATGGAAACAAAGTGTTGCTCTTTCATTTGAAATATAAATTCAAACAGTCGAAGCTCAGATCTCGCTGTCTAGGACCGTACGTAGTAAAACATCAATATCCATCCGAATATGTTGATCTATATGGAAAAGATGGAAAAACATTCATTGTTAACGGCCATCGACTGAAGCTATATCATGAAGAAGAAGATTATAATGACCAAAGGGAAGCAGTCACTCCCTTCTTTCTGAAAGAATGAACTCCAGAAGCAGGAGTCTAGCTAACGAATCTCTTAAAAATTAAGCGCTTCTCGGGAGGCAACCCGTTCTTTTATTTAAGTGTGGAGGAGTCCCCCTACCATTCATCTCCTTTATTTTTATTTTCTAAAAAAAAACCCCAAATTTTTTTTTATGCTTTTTACTTCTGTAGGTAATAGAGCTTAAGCCTGGAAAATTATAGTGTGTGCTCAAGGATAGCTCTTTCGCAGCTACATTTCTTTATGCCCCGGGAAGTACCATTTTCCCTTAATTTTCCTTATTTTCTAGTTTATCAGTTATCACATTGAGGGAAATGTTCAACTTAAATGTGGAGGAGAGCCAAAATAGGAAAAATTAATCATATCTCTCCATGTTTTCCCTACAAAAAAAAATCAACTGATATTTTATAAAAATTAATATATTTGCTTTTCTTTTAAATATTCAATATGCACTTAGTAAGGTAAATCCAACCGGATGGACACTATAACTAGCACAAAATCAGTCCACTAAATTGTGAGAATCTAAAGCCTTAAAAATATTTGGGTATCCACCTTTGGTACCTAAGATAAGTGATGCCTTTAGCTTGTTCGAGTTAAGGTTTGAATGAAATTGCAAGTGTCTCATCCGTCGTTACGGCTGTGTATTTGTAATTTGTCGCCTTTTCTGGAACAATGGTATTGGTTGAAAATTATATTCGAGTGAGCCAGTAATTTAGTAGCTCTAGAACTTGTGCTTGATCATCATTTACTAGACTGCAGTGAGATTAATTTATATAAAAAATCATACGTTATGAAGTGAAATAAATCCCTTAAGCTCCTGTATCTGCATCACTCCCTTTTAGTGCTATACCGCTGAAGAATTAAAGTTGAAAGAAAGAAGTTTCGTGCCAGCCTTAGTTATCGCAATGGTATAAAAAAGAGAAAAAAAAGAAAAAGAAGAAGAAATAAAATTTTATGGCTTAAAGTTTCGGCACACGAGATCAGTATATGCTTTTCACCTTCATCGGTATCAAGTTCTGCCCCTTTGAGATTTTGTCTGGTGCTCACGCCCCATCGGTCATGTTTATGTGTCTTGCATAAGCGTATGGTAGCTGTCTAGATTATGTCTGTGCATCTGAGTGACTTCACAATTATAAACCCTATCTGAGTGGCTTGAGTGAATTAAAAATCAAACACATTCCTTTGTGAGGTGCTTTGTTATGTGTATATGCCTGAAAAGTTATATAAACTAGTAAACACTTGCTAAATCCAAATTTTCTCCACGTCACGATAAATGATCTTATTTTTCTCGCTTTAATTGCTTGAGGGCAAGCAATAGCTTAGTGTGGAGGGATTTAATAACGCCTTAATTATACATGTTTTCGACGACGTTATTTATATATTTTTTATCATTTCTCGTGAACTTTCGATACTTAATAGCATGAATTATGTGCAGGTTCACTTGAAGTCATCCCGAGCTCAAAAAGAACAAAATTCAAGTGTTTATAGTTATTGAAAAGCAAGATAAAAGAAAAGAAAGGACCAAAGCTGAAAAAGACCATAAGTACGCCGCACAAATCCTTTGTGCGCCACACTTCTTATCGAGTCAAAGAATAAACGATAATTAAATAAAGTTTGCATTTACTCACCAAGTATGCCGCACATTTCCAAGAGTGCATCATTTATGATTTTCCCACCAACTTAGCCAAAGTACGCCGCAAAAATATCCTTGTGCGCTGCACTTCGACCTCTACTCAGCCTATAAATAAAGCCGAATTTCACACACTTTTTTCTTATTTCAAACTCATTCATTCCTTCAATCAATATCTCACAAACCTCTCATCTATCACACCAACAAATCTATCTTCAAAACTTCTTGAAGATTGAAGATCAAACTATGAAGAACGAAGAAGAACATCATAATATTTAGAAGAATAAAGGTTGTATTAAGATTCTATACTTGTTACAGGTAGAGTTTAATCTGTATTCTTACCCGTATATAGTATGTATCTTGTTATTCTACTTAATTTTGTTATGAAATTCATAGCCATGAGAGGCTAAATCTCTCATGACTACTCAGTGAAAATAATATAATGAATAAGTGTTTGGTATAATTACGATCTTGTTAATCTTAAGCTTATGTTAAAATCTTATTGTGTCTAATCTTATCAACTTTGATTATATACTCACACTGGTATAGGTCAAAAGACCCGTTGTGAACTATATAGTTTTAAAGATTTGTCTTTGATCTTTATCGTTTGTGATGAGAAATCCATCTACGTTATTTGATAAACAAAATAGATTTGATATAATAGTAACTGGATTATTTGAGTGACACATTTGATCGAGTTAACTAAATATGAGTCTAAGTTAAACAAGTTAATTTGTGAAAATATTTTCTGACGAGAAAACCCTTTTTATAAATTAAAGTCCTAAGTTTAAGATCGTAACTATCACCATTGCTTATGAGTTATATTAAATTATCCGAGTAGTCATCTTTCTCATTGTTGAATTAAGTTCAGTTTATTTTAAGTCTATTAAAGTTTATTTTTCATTTGATTATTCGAACACTACGTAAATCCTTGTGGACGATCTGTTCTTACCTAAAAAGATTATACTACATACGCGGGTTATACTTTTACCTGTGTGTTTCCATATAATAAATTGGTATTTTCAGTCTTATAAATTTAAAGCTTTTGAAACACATCATAATTCATCTCTAGATAGTGAATCCTTACAAAATGAATATAACAAATTATGAAAAGTTAGTCTTAGGATAATCAACAAAAATAAACACCTAAAGACTAAAAATAAATTCCTAGAGAATGAAATTTGTGATCTTAGGAAAAGGTTAGAACGACTAGAGAAAAAAAGGAAATTTGTATTGAATGTGAATCATGTATTGATCTCGGTTCTAAAGTTAACTCACTTTCCATAAAACTAGCTAGGTTCGAAAATAGTAGCTACTTTTTGCAAGAAATGATTGAAAATCAAAGATTACAAAAAGATAGAAAGGGCGTTGGATTCACAGAAGATAGAGCTTTGACTAGCGAAGTAAAATGGGTCAAGAAAATAAAAAACCCCTCTTGTAGAACCGTCTGAGCCGGTTCCCTCTGCAGGGGAACCGACCTGTGCTATCGAAAGGAACCGACAACCTGCAGACAATAATGAAACTTTAGATTCAAATGTAATAAAAAGAAATGACTTCGTTCAAATAACTAAGAAGAGTTCACCTAGTACCACTATAGGTGATACCAAACTACCTCCGGGTTTGAAACTTAAAAAAGGACCTAAAAAAAGCAAAATCTAATCCCCCTAAATCGACCTTTAGAAGACCTAATACCGTTTACCCTAAAAATGACTATCATCGAGATGGTTGGAACTACTCTCCACAACAGGAAACCAAGTTCAACCTCCTAACTTTGGACCTTGGGGACCTTACCCTCCATATCCCTACATAGGGCTGAGCAAATAGACCGGTGGACCGGACCGGACCGGAAAACCGGACCGAACCGGACCGACCGGATCGCGGTCCGGTCTACGGTCCGAGGTTTTGGACCAATTCGGTCTTCGGTTCGGTCGGTCCGGTCCGGTCCGGCCAAAAACCCGAGATTAAGCCTTATAAGACCGGACCGGACCGACCCGGACCGGACCGTACCATTTCGGTCCGGTCTACGGTCCGGCTTTTTAGACCATTTCGGTCTCGGTCCGGTCCGGTCCTAGCCGGTCCGGTCCGGTTTTGGACCGTTGCTCACCCCTATCCCTACATGAACCATCTAAATGACATGTTTAACTCTAACGAACCCATGAGATATTGGGGACCAAATGCTTGAGTTGTTTTATGCTTTTAGGTACATCTAAAAGTTAAATTAGAATTGGATGAGTGGATCAAGGATAGTGGCTGCTCTTGGCACATGACGGGTAACAAAGATCTTTTCTCAACATATGAAGCCATAAATGGAGGTAATGTGATGTTTGGTAGTAACACTAAAAGCAAAATCATCAGCAAATGTACGATTACTCACAACTCTTAACTATACATGATGTTAGTCATGTAGAAAACTTAAATTTAAATTTGCTTACTATAGGATAAATATGTGATAAAAAGTGCAAATTACTATTTAGCGAGACCGGTAGTGAAATACTTAAAGAAGGCATTACCATAGGAAGAGGGATTAGGAAAAATGGCCTTTATATAATGAAAATGGGTAATTCATCTAAAGATAGTCTTTGTTTAGCTTTGATGGATGATATTTCGACCTTATGGCATCGAAGATTGGGTCACGCCAATATGCGACTTATACAATCGCTATCATCTAAGTATTAGATGGTTAAGTTATATTAATTTGACCGTTGACTGTTGACCGTTGACCGTTGACTGTTGACTTATTCGGTCCAAACCTAATTGTGGGTTTGGGTCTATTATGTTTTAGGGTTTGGATTGCTTACTTATTAAGCTATGTATTTAGTATACATACATAGCCAATCTTCATTATGTAATCACAAACACAATCAATAATATATTATCTTTGCTATTTTACATGGTATCGGAGCTTTAGGTTCTAATCCAACACAAAATAGTTGTCCTCCGGTCATCGGCTACTCATCGATGATTCGGAGGGATCCTGACCTATTTACTTTTTTTGCTTTATAATTTTGTGTTTTAATAGTCTTTTTATCCAATTCAAATAAAAACCATAGAAAACCAAAAACTATAACCATCATAACACTTCTCATACATGTTGATTTAACCATCAACAAAAAAAATTGTGTCATCAGCATTACTCTTTGTTTTACCACCGGAGATGATTGTCGTTTTTTCGCAAATAGTTGGTCGTAAAATTGTTGTTCCTACCTAAAGGTAAAGCAAGCCATGACGTAAAAAAAAATGTCACGCAAAGGAGGAAGCCGCAAGCGATAAACAACTATGCCGCATAATACAGTTATGATTCCGTTCCAACAAAGAACAACGAAGATGACAAAAGTAGATAAGAAGAAGCGGCTTTCAACATATGTTCTAGTTTGTCTATTCGAAAGTCTGCCGCTCAAACTGCGGGGGAGTATTAGATGGTTAAGTTATGTTAATTTAACCGTTGACTGTTGACTGTTGACTGTTGACCGTTGACCGTTGACTGTTGACTTATTCGGTCCAAACCTAATTGTGGGTTTGAGTCAATTATGTTTTAGGGTTTGGATTGCTTACTTATTAAGCTATGTATTTAGTATAAATACATAGCCAATCTTCATTATGTAATCACAAAAACACAATCAATAATATATTATCTTTGCTATTTTACACTAAGGAGCTTGTCTGAAACTTGCCAAAACTAAAATTTGAAAATCATTTTTTTGACGCTTACAACATAGGAAAACAAGTACACGCAAGCCATAAGGCTAAAAACATAGTTTCAACTACTAAGTTAGACATATAGACTTGTTTGGTCCATCGGCCGTCCAAAGTTATAGAGGAAACTACTGTAGTTTGGTCATTGTTGATGACTATTCAAGATATACATGGACTAGATTTTTGAAACAAAAAAAGTGATCATAAAATTCTACCGAAAACTAGAAATTTAATAAAGGGGTAAAAGGGTGTTTCGTGTTTAGTTAAGTCAAGGAAAATATAGTGAAAGGTTTATAATCATAATATACACGTTAGTATCCATCAAATGAAGGGAAAGCTAGGCATTAAGAATTCAAAGGGCGTTTAAACGTAATTTGGGATTAAGGAATGTTTTTAGACAACATTTATGTTCAGAATTTCCACACTTTCCAAAAATAGGAACTTTCCAAAAATAATAAATTTTTGTTTATGAGTCGTAACTTAATCAAAAGTAATATATCTTCGTTAAGACATAATTTTTACCAAATAATCTAAGACACAATCACATATGAATACTATTACTCTCTATTACTTTTTATAAACGACCTATGCGTCGTTTCATTTCATATTCTCTCTCCTAAAGCGCGTCATTAATTTAGGTCGCAGTTCGGATCTCTCGACTTCGTTTACTTTATTGTTGATCATGATGTTCGCATCATTGTCATCGTTGTCGCACGTTGTGATTCTCTTATCCGCTACTTCATTGCTTCTCGATGAGTTCATAGCCCCATCTTTTCTCTTTTAATGGTTTTCATAAACTGTTTTCGGGGTGAGAATACATGCTCGTTTTACTAAGTAAACTTATTGATTTCTATTACTTAAGCGTTACATGACTATTTTTTTACTAAAGCTTTTACTTGCTTACTACATGAATTCTAATACATGTGTGATACATGGTCGTTTACTTATAAACTTATTAAAGCTTGATTTGCTTACTATATGATTTGAGATAATTGAATAACTATATATGAAACCTTAAGTTTTGAACACATTATTTGATTTAAATGGGACGCAATTATTTAAAAACCGTATGCTACACCTGATATTAATGCCTGATATTATTGTCTAAGTACCTATTGCCATTAAGTCCCCAATATCATGAGCCGTTAATTACTTTGTGTAAGCGCAAATGCAGTGAATAGATCTATTAGGACTGAGCATCCCCGTCCGGGTATGTAATACTTGAATACCATGTCAACAGACGCATCTTTTTAGGCTATTCCCCCAATAGTAAAGCTTATATAATTCTAAATAAAGAAACCATAAGGATCAAAGAATCTTTAAATGTAAGACTCGAAGAAAGTTCACCTCCTAAATCATCACCTTTAGTAGATGGTGATATAATCGAAAGTCAAATCATAGAAAATCAAATAGAAGGTAAGGAAAATGGACCATTAAACAAAGAAATTGTTAACATCAAAGAATCTAAAGATCATCCCATAGGAATGGTCATAGGTAAACTAAATGAAAGAACCTTAAGATCACAAGTTCAAAATCAAAGTAACTTCTTTTTTTTCGTGTCTTCTGTAGAACCTAAAAATGTTAAAGAAGACATTCAAGATGAAAGTTGGACTATGGCTATGCAAGAAGAATTAAACCAATTTGTAACAAATGATGTTTGGAGTCTTGTTCCACCACCCGAAAATCAAACGGTTATTGGTACAAAATGGGTCATTAAAAATAAATTAGATGAAAATGGTGTCATATCTAGAAACAAAGCTAGACTTGTCACTCAAGGATATAACCAACAAGAAGGAATATATTTTGATGAGACCAATGCTCCCGTAGCAAGATTAGAATCTATAAGAATCCTTCTTGCATATGCTTGTGCAAATGATTTAAAACTTTTTCAAATGAACGTAAAAAATGCTCTCCTAAATGGTTTTATAAATGAAGAAGTGTATGTGTCTCAACCTCCCAGGTTCGTCGATTTCAAAAAATGTAATCATGTATACAAACTCAAAAAGGCTCTTTATGGTCTTAAACAAGCACCCAAAGCTTAGTATGATTGACTCAAGGCCTTCCTCCTCGATCATGAATACACCATAGGCTTGGTAGATAACACTCTAATTACAAAGAAAAGAGACTTACATATCATCATAGTCTAAATATACGTGGGCGACATTATATTCGGATCAACTTGCCAAGAGCTTTGCGATGATTTTTCTAAAATGATGCACGACGAGTTTGAAATAAGTATGATGGGTGAATTTCTTCCTTGGTTTACATATCAAACAACTAGATGATGGCATCTTCTTCAACCAATCTAAATATATTAAAGAAATGCTTAAGAAATTCGGTCTAGAAGACTCTAAACCTATTAAAACTCCTATGTCATCCGAAACTAAACTCACTCGAGATGAAGACGAGGAATCCGTTTATAACACAAAATACCGTGGCATGATTGGTAGCTTACTCTTCCTCATGGCTAGTCGGCCAAACATCATGTTTAGTGTTTGTCTATGCGCCCGTTTTCAAGAAGATCCCAAAACCTCTCACCTTGAAGCGGTAAAAAGGATTTTTAGATATATTAAGGGAATAAAATTCTTAGGATTAAGGTATCCCAAAGGAACGGGAGTAGAAACTATAGTATATGCCGACTCCGACCATGCGGGAGACTATGTCGATCACAAAACTACAAGCGGTGTGTGCACATTCATGAGATGTTGCCTCACATCGTGGTTCTCCAAGAAAGATACCGCCCTAGCTATTTCCACCACCGAAGCCGAATATGTCTCCACGGGCAAGGCTTACCAATAAGCTTTGTGGATGAAACAAGCACTCGTAGACTATGACATTAAGCTAAATGACATACCCGTCCTTTGTGACAATAAAGGTGCCATCGACCTAAGTAAGAACTCCGTTCTCCACTCTCGTACAAAACAGATAGAAATCCGTCATCACTTCCTCCGCGATAATGTTCAAAAAGGAAACATTTCTATAGAAAAGGTCTATTCTGAAGAAAACATTGCCGATATCTTCACCAAAACCCTCAAACGTGAACCATTCAACCTTTTTAGACTAGGACTCGGTCTCATGGAACCAACCACCTAATGAAACCAACAAAGGTATGATCTCTTCTTTTCTCGAATCTGAGTGTAGGATTCTATTTTCGCACACAAAACTAAAACTTTCAGGAAGTTTTCATCACGTTACTATATGTATCATTACTATGTACTATTATGTATGCATATGCATTGTTAAAACTTTCTTTACCTCATTTAAAGCCCGAAAGATAATTTTTTTAAAATCTTCTCACGACTAGGACATGCATAAAAATCTTTTCTTGAATTGATTAATTCAAAACAAAAACGTTTTTCATCTTTCTCATGCATCACATATGTCTCTTGAATGCTAAAGAGAATACATAACTAACATGTATTTCCAGGTACATTCAAACGAAGCAACATTAAATAAAGAGACATCAGGTTGTCTCATTACTATTTTTTTCTTTTTTAGTCGAGATAACCACATCTCTACATCGTTTACATATAGGCATACACTAGAACTTACTAAATACTTTTTATGATCATCAATCTTCTCAGAACGATATCTTCCCTCTCTGTTGTCAAGAACAAACAGCCGGTTCCATTCATTAACAATGGCCGGTTCTATTCTACAAACAAAACCATGGGAGTCGGCTAGTCAGACGTATAGGCAAAATGAATTTTAAACTTCAAATTCTATCTTTCCCTCTACATTCCACCTATCTACTGCTAATAGATCATAGAGGTTGACTTTAAGTAAATCTAATCATTAGGATTTTACCCAATTTAGAAGATAAAGCATTCATTGTTCAAGATTAAGTTCTATAAATATCTACTTTGTCCAAACACACATTCATCCATCATTTTCAGAATTTTTACTAATCATAATCATGCCTAAATCAAACAATGATAAGAAAAATACCAACGCCTTTAAGAGAACCGCACGAATAAGCGTACGGGCTTGTTGCTTGGTCAATCCTCGACCCGCCTGTTCTCCTTACTAACATGTTTCTCCTCCCACCGACTACCAAACGGATCCACCAATGACTCCTATTGAGTCTCCACCACCTTCCCCTATAGCTCCACCAGGATTCTCCCCGGATTATCTCTTGAACACCCCAAAGTCAACTCCACCCCCTTTGACTTCTCCTCCCCCAACTCTGTCTCAACCTTCTAAACAAAGTTTACCTTTGGCCATCAACTTGGAGACCTTTGAGCTCATTTTCTCCACTCTACCCATCTCTCCTCATCCGTTCTTCGGCTCCCTCGAAGATCTACCACCACATACCGCCAACCCTCCGCCTCCACAACCCATGTTTGACTCAATCGAGCATTTAGCAAAACAACCACCACCTATTCCCGAGGTTATGGAACCTCCTCTTCTACCCTTGCCACCATAACTTTCGCCATCTTACCCAACGAGTACAAACAATCCTTTCCCCATACTCACTCATGAGATGTTTTGTGACTATTTCCAACGAACACAAGTACTCGTCAATGACCAACCCTCCGCCTCCACAACCCATGTTCGACTCAATCGAGCATTTAGCAAAACAACCACCACCTATTCCCGAGGTTATGGAACCTCCTCTTCTACCCTTGCCACCATAACTTTCGCCATCTCACCCAACGAGTACAAACAATCCTTTCCCATACTCACTCATGAGATGTTTTGTGACTATTTCCAACGAACACAAGTACTCGTCAACGACCTTCATGATGAAACGAGGTTCATCCTCAACCACATTCTTGAGCGTCTCACCACCCTTACCCACCAAAACTTCCCGTAGGATCTTTTGGCTTAGGAAAAAAATATTGTAATTTTTAGTTTTATTTAAGAACCGTTCCTTGTTCTTATTTTTTCCTATCGTTGTACGTGACAAAATGTCACACACATAGTTGATGTTTTCATTACAAGGAATATAAGTACTATCAATACTTGTGTTGTGTTACTCGTCTTAGTTTACAATCTTGATTGTATCTATACTAGCATATTTCAAAAGTCAAATTATGACTTTTTGCACAGTAGATGGTACCTTTGTCTGTGAAAGACGGTACCATCCTGGAAAAGGAACCGGCATGGATGGTTCTACAGTAGCCGGTTTTCTTCTTTGCACTAGCATCTGGTTTTGTAGGTACTCTAAAAACAAGGAGGAGCTACTACTTATTTTAACCACTAACACTTTATTTTGTAGCATTGCATTTTAATACCTTGATCTCCTGTCTTAGATGATTATTACATCAAAGGGGAGTATTGCATCTCGATTCTCTCCGAATCAACTCTCATCATTGCATTCGATTCTCTTCAAATCAACTCTTATTTATACTATTGCTTTTGATTATCTTTGGATCAACATTCATACATCCTACATACATTATTGCATCTCATGTTTGTTTTGCTTTAACAATCTTTTTGTTTTGACAAAAAGGGGGAGAAGGAAGTAAAATACTTTAATCTAAAACTACACGTTATAATTTTACTTCAAATAATTTTATGTTTTGTCATCAACAAAAAATGAGAGATTGTTAATACAAATAAGCCGTAAAAACGTTTATTTCTATCTTACGATCTTATCATGTTTTGTCGATAATAAATCACAAAATCATTACAAGTAAAATTTAGAATGCTCAAGTCTTAGATTAATAAGTTTTTCTAAATTAAAAATCATACACATACTTTTTCATATAAGTAATTTAGACTTTTACTTTTAGAAATTATGTAAATATTGTTTACAATATTTTAAATCATTGATGACATCATTTCCTCTCCATATCTTAGGGAAATATATCAAGATTACACAAAATATTTTAAGATTTGTTAATCTAAAATTCAGATTTTTTTGTCAGCAGCCGGTTCCATCAAATGACACAGGACGGTTCCCTTTTTGGAAAGGAACCATTGTGAACCGGGGAACAGTAGAGACGGTTCCATTTGATAACACTAGACGGTTCCCTTTTAGAATAGGAACCGCCTGGATTCGGTGTACAGAAACAGTCGGTTCTCTGTACTTTCATTGGCCGGTTCCCTTTGAGAAATGGAACCGCCGGAACCGTGCTATAGTGCAAAATTTTTCCAATAAATAGCAAGCCATTTCTCACATTTTAACTCACCCATTCTCATTCTAATCTCACTTATAATATGATTTCTCTCTTGTTTTCAGATCTAGATAGCTTTCATATATCATTTCTAGGTAATTCTCTTAATAGAAGAAATTGCCAAAATTGAATACGAGACGATCAAAGTTCAAGCAACCTCGTTTCGTATCTCCATCATCTCAAGATCACTTTGTTGTATCTTGTACATCATTTAGTTGTTGTGGTATCATTCATCATCCTTGTAAAAGATGTGTGATTGCATTGGGTCAGTTCTACCTTTGTTAGAACCCGGTATTTAGCTTTGTACCGTTAAAAGGTGTAAGCGACGTTGTGAGGCTTCTTTGCCGGATAAAGGAGATCGGTGACTAGTGTTTACGAACTCTCGAGTAGGTAACTCAGGGAGTGGAGTAGGGCAAGGAAGGTGTCCTTGTAGCCGAACCACTATAAACACTTGTGTCTCGGTTCTATCTTTTCTTACTTTCTCTTTACTTTACTTGCATTATATATTGAGTTCATACATAGTCAACATCAATATCACCAACTTCACATAAACTTAAATCATAATTTTTGAAAAGTTAACTTTAATCGGTAAAACTATTCAACCCCCTTCTAGTTTTCCACAGTTCAGTACTTTCATGTGTTTGGATCCTTGTGCTATCTAACAAATGATCATGATGATCTTGGAAAGATGAAACCAAAGGCGGACATTGACATCTTTATTGGTTATTGTAACACCCCCAAAATATGTGGCAGCGAAATGGTAACCGGGGGCGTTACTTCATAATACAATAGCACAAGATATAAGAGAATGACCTCTAATATGAGTCGTTTAAAAGATAACCTTGTTGTTTCATTGAAATAAATAAGTTTAAAATAAGTTGTCCCATGTTTGCATCAGATGAAATTCATAGTTAAAAATACAACGAGGAAAGTAGTGCATGAAAAGTCTATGAAAATGTAGTCTTGTATAAATGAAGACCCAATGCACTCCAAATACTTCATAACTAGTTAAGTACCTGAGACATACATGCTTAAAAGTGTCAACATAAAGTTGGTGAGTTCATAGGTTTATGTAAGTATAAATGTTAGACCGCAAGATTTCAAAGTGTATGATAAATATAACACATACAATATTACAAAATGTAATTATGATTTCACTAAGCTAATGACACTGAAGCAATGCCAATGTATGTGTGCAAATTCATGCAATTAATGTGCCCGTGTAGATATTCAACCCGCAACATCCAAAGTCCGATATGGTATACGTTCGTTAGTTCAGTCCTCCGAAACTAGTAAGCGATACTTACCCAGCGAACTTACCGAATGAGATGTCAAATTTCAAATAGAGTATATTCTATACCACACGCGTCGTGACATGAAGATAACTTAGACCAGTTCCTTGATAGTGTGCATAATGAGTTATCGCCTACTTAAGGAAAAATCCCTAGTTTGTGTAAAAAGAGTACTTGCGTCTAAATGTAAAACAAGTCATGTATCTCACCCCGAGATTTGTAAAACAGTGATAAACAAGTAAACTGGGGCTATAAAGTCACCTCTAGTGAAAAGTATTGATTTCAGGAAATCAACAAGGAAAGTCGTCACAATAGGTCCGGTATGCAACCTATTTATTTATAGGTCGATTTAGAATAATGCAAGCGAAATAAAATGAAACGATGCACAAACTATTTTTTAGAAAGTCAACATTACCCGCATATGCTTATTTTGTAATCTAGTTAATCAAAACGTGATTTAGCAAATATATACTTTTTGTCAAAATAACCTTTCTATTTTTAGTAAATCCCTAACGCTTAATTAATATCGTTTTTAAAATGTTTCTAACGCGTCCTACTAATATATAAGTAATACACTATTATTCGCTAAGGTTTTTATAGCTCAAACGGACCCGAAAACGCTCGAAAACCCAAAAATAAGTTTCAAACAACAATTATTTTACCCAAAAACTGTGCAGGAAATTTATTACATTTTTCAAAAAATAGTCCAACTTTTACTAGGTATAGCTCCTTCGTTATTGACTTTCATGACAAAAGAAACTTTCTTTGTTTCGCCGAAAAATCATTCCGGACAAGTTTCCTTTTATAAGTTTAATCCGATTCGGACCCGAAAGGGGTCAAAACATACGATTTAGAAACTGCTAGGAATGTACCCGAAACAGTTTTGCCAAAAAGTGTTCCCAAACTTCATTTGACCATAACTTGCTCATTTTAAGTCTGATTTTAGTGTTCTTTATATCAAAAATTCCGTAACGACATCTACTATCATAATATTAGAGTTTTAACAACTCAAAACATTTTTACGTGACCTGTAACACAAGGGCTGTTTGGGACAGTTTATATAACTTCCCGTAATGCGTCAAAATAACAATCCATAACTTCCCCAAAGGCCTAATTTAACCTATCTTCGTTCACTACTAATTCAAACAACAAATCCACCTCATAACTAACTTAATCCCTTCACCAACAAGATACAACTTTACTAATAACACTAACTAACATATAAAATCACTAGTTTACTTCCAAAAATTCAATAAACACAATAATATTGTAAGAACATAAATGATAGTTTTTTAATCACTAGAAACTACTAGTTAAGTTTATAAAAATGATAATACAATTATATGGGTGGTGTTTGTTTTGAAAGAAAATGTATAGATGAACAAGATGCATAAAGAATCAAAAGTGTAGTTAGGAGATGCTAACAAACATGATGAACACAAATGAACCCTAGGTTTTGATTATAACCTAAAAGCTTATAAAATAACCCAACTTAGTAGTGATGAAACCCTAGCTTAATCTTGAAACCCAAACTTGCAATCACCTTAGAACACCTTAGGAATGAATCTTGAAATACCCTTATATGCTAGAAATATCAAGAAAATGAAAGACAATGGGGATCCTATTTGGTTGATTTGTGCTGTGGGTTTATGGAGAGAAAAAGAGAGGATGAGTTGAGTTTTCTAGTGATGAAATGAGAAGTATAAGCGTGAAGTGTTGATTATATAGAAAATGTTTAGCTAGTTTAGAAAATATCTAAAAGACAAGAATGAAAAGTTATAAGTGATTAGTATGGTGGTAAGTGAGGCATGGGATAGGTGTAAGAACAAATGGGCGGTTGGCTTGTGTAAGTGTTTGTGTAAGATAGTTAGTAGAGTTGGTATTGATTTAGTGTAGTATAGGATTTTAGTGGTATTTTGTATATAAATACACATGGGGCCGGTTCATATACTAAAAATATGGGAGGGAAATAATTAATTTTTGATAAGGTATAAGTATTGTGGGTATTTGTAAAGGTGGTATGTTTACATGCATCTATGAAAGTTCATAATGCGAAACGTAAGCTTTTCTTGTAAAATATAAAAATAAAATATGAAAAGTTATAAATTATCTTCGTAATAATTATATAACACATAATTGACATAAACTTATATTTGTTTAATTCTGGTTTACGTTAAATGTTGATTTTCAGTTTACGCGATTTAACTTAACGGTTGTAATTAAAAGTAAACAAGTAAATGTTCAAAGTAAATAGTTTTGAGTTTATTGACGTAAAATGTCCTAAAATGTGGATTGTCATAGTCTCCCCGTGTTAAAAGAATTTCGTCTCGAAATTCAGCTTGAGTTGCCTTCCGGAGTTGTTTTGATGAAGAGGTGCGGATACTTGTTTCAAAATTGGTCTTCACGCTCCCATGTGAACTCTGGACCTATTCAGGAACTCCATCGAACTTTATTAATCGTTATACGACTTTGCTTGAGTTGTTTGACCTCGCGGTCCATGATTTCTATCGGTTCTTCAACCCAGTTAAGCTTATCGTCAACATGGATCTCTTCCAAAGGTATGACGAGTGATTCATTAGACATGCGTTTCTTTAGCTTTGAGGTATGGAACGTGTTACGAATACTGCTGAGTTCTCGTGGCAATTTGAGTTGGTAAGCTATTAGACCGATTCTAGCTAAACTTTTAAAGTGTCAAATATATCTAGGGTTTATGATGCGTAATTTCTTTTAAACAAAAATATGTCAGGTTTTACATTTATAAAACCCTAACTACCTCAACTATTCCTACGCACTAAAGAGCAAAGTACCCTATCGTATATAGTGTAGTGATTGGTAAGTACGAGTGTCAACCCAAAGAACGGTTTGCGTCTCTAATTGTCTAACTGGTTTATTAATCTACCGAAAGCATGTTGGAATTTTAGTAGCATTATTGCAGGATGCTTGGGTGGTAAGCCTTGCTACCGAAAAGGGAATTGGTATAGTGACAAACAACTAGAAAGGATAGTCGCATTCAATGATCTTATGTGCAATGTCTCGTTACAACCTTAAAAGGGGTCTAAATTCGTTAGGTTCAGTTTTGTAGATGTACCTAACCTATGTGAACTGAGTGGAATGGACTCGCAAGGAGAATTAACCTATTCTCAATTTACAGTCATTAAGATTTCCTTTTAATTATGAGATACACTTTTGTCTAACAGGTGGTCTCCTATTAGCTCGCACTCCTAACCAGGGAATTAATGCTAAGGGCTCTAACCTTATGGGTAAAGGGTGAACAACTACAAGTGTTGGTCTCATGTAATCAATCGTGTGTACAAAGGATAAGCGGGTCACTCAAACCTTCGTACACAATCAACCTCATATCAAAACCTAGCAAGGAGTTCAAGGATTTCAAAACATACTACATAAATTAATAAAGGAGCAACTAAAACAATAAGATCATAAATTAATAATCATAAGGATAATTAATTAATTAAATGCAAATGAACAACTAATAAAGCATAATAAATAATCATATTGCTAGATCCAATAAGTCAAAATAACATAATTAAATTGACCACAGAAAATTAAAGTATAATTACAAACTGTACCAGATCAGTGCTCTCGATCCCTGATGTGCTGTCGTGTAGGGTCAATTATTTGATTATCAAGTTTTAAATTTATATTTAGCCGACAAACATAAAACAACACTTTAACGAGCAGTGTAGCCGGTCAAGATGGAGTTCACGGTAAGTAGGGTGTCAAACACTAAGAGTGGAATATTAATCCTATATTCTATCAGTATTTTAATTAGTCTATTTACTGGTTAAACCTATGCTATGTACGTTGTCTATTGATATGCGGGTTTTCAGCCTAAGAGACTGGCACAGGTTTGGTGGAAACAAATACCAATTCAATACACAATAAACACAAAAGAAAAAAGATTAAAAGATAGAAAATCGGTACAAGCCAAATGATAGAAAACTGTATTAGCCATATTAAATCCGGTTCAATGCTGGTTTGTTTGTTTTAGTGCAATGATTTACTTATCTCGAAGCGGCATATCATTCTTAAGACTTAGGCGGGACATCATCCTAAGACCTAGACACGATTAATCCTGTCACAATTAATGCATCCGCATAAAGCATCCTTTAGTTTAATTATAATCTATCTTAGATAATTAAAGCAATGGTGATCCTGTTAAAACCCTAGTCCAATGGGACCACTTATTGTTTGATGGTGTTTTATTATATATACTGGGTGTAACATTATTCCAATTTTATCAGGTTAATTAAGAGCATGATGCTGAAAATAAACGGGACACATACCGGTCCATCTGCTCATAAAAAAAAACAAAGACAAAGTTATTTTTGATTCTTATTGGTCAGTAATATGATACACGATATGGAAAGCTATCCCGGTAAATCTAGATTACCTTGGTCTGTATTAATAGATTCAGTTGAATGATAGTCGCATATTCAATCACATAAAACACAGTATGAGGTGTTTTAACATAATTAAACAATCAACGATAAATTAAGAAATCGTATTTTAAACAAACCAACATAGAATTCATTAAGATGGTAATTATACAAGCATAATCAAACAATGAAAAATCGAACGATTAAGAGACGTAAATATTCACGATGTCTCTATGGATTAGTGATTAATGCTTGACCTTGTTGCGATGCCTTCTCTTCTAGATTTGTCTTTAGAGAGTATGGTATAAAGAATATGATATTGCACACTGAAAACTCATTTTTGAGTCTTCTATTTATTGTGTCTGAAAAAGACTCGATACGCCGTATCCAGCAAGGTCGATACGGCATATTGGGCTGGATTCCTTAGAGTACGCGCTACGTTCGTAATAAATCTTTGATATCATTCCCAATTTACTTGATTTACTGTATCTTCGAATAGTTATCTTCATGGATACGGCGTATGTAGACAACATGGATACGCCATATTAGGAATTGGCCAAACACGTTTTCTTGTGAAGTCTTGGCGCAGATATGCCGTATCTCTTAAGTTGGATACGGCGTATTGGTGAAATTTCAGCAATCTTCAAATATCTTAGTTTTAGCTCCAAATTATGCGCCTTTTAGCTTGTCTTCACAAAACACTCCTGAATTACTGCATTTATCAACTTTAAAGTAAATAAGTACCAAATAATGCAATAATTATATAAAAGTGGGCAAAATAGATGGGATACATGATATAATAAAGTGATGTTATTTGATGTCATCAAATATCCCCCCACTTGAATCCTACTTGTCCTCAAGTAGACTTTAGAAAAAGTTTTAGTTTATGAAAATGTGTCCTAACCGAAGTTGAGGATTTTCCGTTTAAGCATCATTTTGTCCTAATCACCTGTACATTACCGAGCTCCTCACGAAATATGGAAATGAAAACACTCAGACCACTCAACTAATCTAGGGTGCAGCATTTAAGTAGTACGCTCAATTACTCAGTCGTGATTAGCTTCGTATCATAGGCTTGGCAAGAATACACATCTCTACCGCTAAAGCTGAGGAAGAACAAGTCAAAAGCTAAATTGGGTTAAGAAGGCTTACGGTTGATCATTCAATAGTCTTTCACCATAAGTACCACACCAACAAGGCAGCTGTATCGTACATACACGACCGTAACGACGGAATAGACATATACAATCCGAACACATCCCTGTTCGTGTTTAACCAGCGGTTAGGATGAAGAATAATATAGGGAAACCAACGAGGCAGCTAAGACATGCATACATGGCTGTAACAACGGAATAGACATGCATGCTCGAACAAGTCCTCGTTCGAGTGGACACTAAGGTTAGTTGCTAGGAAAAGGAAGTAAAATGGGTGTTAAGTAAAATTCACAAAACAAATAGATTAAGCCAACAAATAAGGTGCGGTTGCTAGTAACTTTCTCCTGACCGTTCCATGACAAAGACTTGAACATATAGACAGACGCCTCGATCAAAAAAATGACAAAGACAACCTAAGTTGGCGTTCCCATAACGGTCAACTTCCCTTACATCCCGCTCTTTACATACTTTTACATAAGTGGTGATATCGACCACTTTTTACAAGACTTTACATCGTTGATTGTTGTAACGTATCAACGAATAATCGATCCTTCTAAGTAATTCCTTCGGTATAAACTTCTTTTGAACCGACTATATTTCTTCCTTCTCTCTTTTTTTTGCTTTTTTTTTGAAATACATCATAGACCTCGGTTTAATTCCACCGTCTTCACTTTTATAATTTGTCCGGATAATCTTTTCCTTATAGCATTTCATCTTCGGGCATAATTCATAATTGCGAAAGTAGCGAAACTTACGAGCTACATATTTTTCCCATTGTATTGTGCAGTTTCCCGACCATTACAGAGATAGAAAATTTTCACTTTGACACAGGAAATACAAAACTTTACACGAAAGCAACTAGCAGCATAGAGAAATAGGCTTAATCTACATGGTAGGCTAAGGTGCAAAGGTGTAACGAAACATATAATATGGTGTACAAAAAGAAAGGAATGGCTCAACAGGTTGTTCTAGGAGATTTTACTCTAAAAATGAGAGTAACCAAGGGTTACACGAGATTTAACTAACCAGCATAGTTAGTTATTTTTACAACATGTAGGCTATTTGGTTTAATCCTATAAATTTATCAGTTGAACATGTTCTTCCATCTAAATCCATAGTACTAATCATGGCGGTCTCGAGTGATATGACAGGCCAAGTTCTAAAGTCCACTACATCACCGGCACACTCATAATTTTGTGGAATTTTAGTAGACAGTTGGAAACGGAATAGGCTTAATTCTCACAATATGTATCAAGGGTTATAGTGCGCTAGGTAATGTAACTAGTGATTTTCACAAAAGTCATGCTAAAAAAATATATTTATTTTTGACCGTTTTTAAGCACTTTGCATGTTATTTTGTAAAAAAGAAGACAAGTACGTTCTAATTCTTCATCCCCCCACTTAAATTATACAACATCCTCGTTGTATAGATAAAACAATTAAATAATAAGGGAAAATAGAATTAGAATGGAAAACTCCCTGATGTTTTACTCGTGATAATTCTCCAAGGTGAGTCCTTAAGCAAAAAGTGTGTTGACTAGGGCTTCAGCATGCCCAGATAAGTTCAACACATGTCTTTTTCAGCATATACCATATTATAGTTTCAGTAAGGTCCTGTATAAGAGATTAGAAGACAAGTGCAAATTCTATCTCGCTACAATGGTACAAGAAAACAATTAAACACACAACTGTACAGGGTTCAATACGCCGTATCCTAAACCCCTAGGATACGCCGTATTGTTCCTGTAGAAATAATTAAATTACTGGAAATTAAATATTAAGTTTTAAAAACTGATAACGTCCAGACATCTCTATACGCCGTATCCAGAGGGGTTCGACACGCCGTATATAGTGTCTGAGAAGACAGACTTGTGCAACAAATAATTAAAATGCGAAAAATAATTAAAATGGCCGGGTTATCTCTCGGGAAGCACTTTTGTTTCAGCTGGTCTTTAAGTTCGACCTTTTTTCTTCTCTTCTATTTAATCCCATTCTTATAAAACAACTTGGGGTCGAACGGGATGCCAAATGGCACATACAAATTCTTGATTAGAAAAATGAATGACATCCCTTTGTTAAGATAATTACAGGTCATGATATTAACATTTAGATTCTTGTCAGTTTTGAAAATATTATTAGATGTATCATGACTTGTTTCCAAAAGCTTATTTGACCATTGTGCATCAACATTTATTACATTAGGTAATGGTATGACAGAGATATCCCCCGAAAGTTGCTCAATATCGATTATATCATTATCATTTTCCGTATTCGATTTTAGATCATCAGGATAAATCACATTAAAAGGAAATAGACCATTAAAGTATAAAACGTTTTGTTCCACTTTATCACATTTGGACAATGATGTTTTATTTTTCAAATCAAATTCATCGATATGCTGAGGACTTACAATAGGTTCAGTTAAGAAATCTGATTTAGATGTTAGAGCATCATTGTAAACAATGGCTGGAAATTTATTCTCAAAAATCTTTACAGAAGTCTAAATCATCAAAACAACTGACCTTTGGCTCGGGTGATAGAAACGAAGGCATATTGACTTTTTCATTGTCATTTTCCGAATCCGTTTTCAAATCAGAAATTATTTTATAAGAAAACGAGTTTTTGTCAAAAATTACCGTGTAATTTTCATCGTCGGATTCGTCAAATGATATTTTAAAGTCAATTTCATTATCATTAAGAGAACTTACCGTGGGTTCACAAAAGAGTGTTTCATTTGATGACAAATTATCATTGAAGACTATAGCTAGGAATTCTGTTTTAACGGATCTGAGACCGTGAACGTCTTCAACATACCAGATCTTACCATACTTAGCAGTTTCCCAGTTAAACACTTTCCCACGTTTTTGAGCTTTTTCTTCCTCGAGCCTGATGTATTCTTCCATAGTAATGTTGGGGTCGTCCATTTTTACTTGTAATAAATTCGCTAGGAAATAAAACTATTAAATGGCTTAATACGCCGTATTCAGTGAACTGAATACGCCGTATTGATGATAGAGTCGAATACGCTGTATTGGTTTAGAAAAAATTTATACGCCATATCCAAGAAGTTGAATACGCCGTATTGAGTATTCGACTTAAAAATTACAACGAACTGTAATAATGCAGAAACACAAAAACACAAAATGCAAAATATACAATGCAGAAAACAAACACACAAATATGAAAATTAATCTAAACTAAACTAAACTAAATAATGGTTAGAAATACTAACAAGAATAAGGTTTAATTAATTCACTCCCTGGCAACGGCGCCAAAAACCTGATGTACTGTCATGTATGGTCAATTATTTGATTATCAAGTTTTAAATTTATATTTAGTCGACAAACTTAAAACAACACTTTAACGAGCAGTGTACCCGGTCAAGATGGAGTTTGCGGTAAGTAGGGTGTCGAACACTAAGAGTGGAATATTAATCCTATATTCTATTAGTATTTTAATTAGTCTATTTAATGGTAACCCAATGCTATGTACGTTGTCTATTAATATGGGGGTTTTCAGCCTAAGAGACTGGCACAGGTTTGGTGGAAACAAATACCAATTCAATACACAATAAACACAAAAGAAGAAGATTAGAAGATAGAAAAGTGGTACAAGCCAAATGATAGAAAACTGTATTAGCCATATTAAATCTGGTTCAATGTTGGTTGTTTGTTTTAGTGCAATGATTTACTTATCTCGAAGCGACATATCATTCTTAAGACTTAGGCGGGACATCATCCTAATACCTAGACACGATTAATCCTGTCACAATTAATGTATCCGCATAAAGCATCCTTTAGTTTAATTATAATCTATCTTAAAGAATTAAAATAGTGGTGATCCTGTTAAAACCCTAGCCCAATGGGACTTTACCCACTTATTGTTTGACGATGTTTTATATACTGGTAGTCCACTATTCTAATCTTTATCAGTTAATTAAGAGCATGATTGCTGAAACATAAACGGGTCACCTACCGGTCTAACTAAGCTCATAATCAAAAGACAAAGACATAACGTTATTTGTGATCCTATTGGTCCAATAATATGAAACATGATATGGAGAGCTATCTTGGTATCCAGATTACTTGGTCTGTATCACTAGATCCAGTTGAATGATAGGTCGCATATTCAAACACATAAACAAGTATGAGGTGATAAACATAATTAAACAATCAACGATAAATTAAGAAATCGATTTTAAAACAAACCAAACATTGAACTTTTATTAAGATGGCTAATACCCGAGGGTATTAGCCCACAACCATTGTAATTATACAAGCGTAATCAAACAATGAAAATCGAACGATTAAGAGAGTAAAAATTACACGATGTCTTTTATGGATTCGTGATCAATGCTTGACCTTGGTGGCTGATCTTCTCTTCTAAAATTCGTCTTTAGTGAGTATGGTATAAAGAATATGATATTGCACACTGAAAACTCGTTTTTGAGTCTTCTATTTATAGTGTCTGAAAAAGACTTGATACGCCGTATCCAGCAAGGTTGATACTGCGTATTGGGCTGGATTCCTTAGAGTGCGCGCTACATTCATAATAAATCTTTAATATCATTCCTAATTTACTTGATTTACTGTATCTTCGAATAGTTATCTTCATGGATATGGCGTATGTAGACAGAGTGAATACACCGTATTGGGAATTAGTCAAACTCGTTTTCTTGTGAAGTCTTGGCGCAAATACGCCGTATCTCTTTAGTTGGATACGACGTATTGGTGAAATTTTAGCAATCTTCAAATATCTTCGTTTTAGCTCTAAATTATGCGCCTTTTAGCTCGTCTTCACAAAACACTCCTGAATTACTGCATTTATCAACTTTAAAGCAATTAAGTACCAAATAATGCAATAATTATATAAAAGTGGGCAAAACAGATGGGATAAATGATATAATAAAGTGACGTTATTTGATGTCATCAAATACCCCCCCACTTGAATCCTGCTTGTCCTCAAGTAGACTTTAGAAAAAGTTTCGGTTTATGAAAATGTGTCCTAACCGAAGTTAAGGATTTTCCGTTTAAGCATCATTTTGTCCTAATCACTTGTACATAACCAAGCTCCTCACTAAGTATGGAAATTAAAACATTCAGATCACTTAACTAATCTAAGGTGCAACATTTAAGTAGTACGCTCAATTGCTCGGTCGTGATTAGCTTCGTATCATAGGCTTGGCAAGGATACACATCTCTACCGCTAAAGCTAAGGAAGAACAAGTCAAAAGCTAAATTGGGTTAAGAAGGCTTACGGTTAATCATTCAACAATCTTTCACCAGTAACGACGAAATAGACATATACAATTCGAACACATCCATGTTCGTGTTTAACCATCGATTAGGATGAAGAATGATATAGGGTAGGGAGCTTCTAACTTTCACCGAAAGTCGTCATCCAATAAGGCAGCTGAGACATGCATACATGGCCGTAACGACGGAATAGACATGCATGCTTGAACAAGTCCTCGTTCGAGTAGACACTAAGCTTAGTTGCTAGGAAAGGGAAGTAAAATAGGTGTTAAGTAAAATTCACGAAACAAATAGATTAAGCCAACAAATAAGGTACGGTTGCTAGTAACTTTCTCCCGACCGTTACATGACAAAGACTCGAACATATAGACAAACGCCTCGATCACAGAAATGAAAAAGACAACCTGAGTTGGTGTTCCCATAACGGTCAACTTCCCTTACATCCCGCTCTTACATACTTTTACATAAGTGGTGATATCGACCACTTTTTACAAGACTTTACATCGTTGATTTTTGTAACGTATCAACGTATAATCGATCCTTCCAAGTGATTCCTTTGATATAAACTTCTTTTGAACCGGCTATTTTTCTTCTATCTTTCTCTTTTTTCAAACAATATATCATAAATCTCAGTTTGGTTTCACCGTCTTCACTATCATAATTCATCCGGATAATCTTTTCCTTGTAAAACTTCTTCTTCGGACATGATTCATAATCGCGAAAGTAGCGAAACTTACGAGCTACATATTTTTCCCATTGCATTGTGCAATTTCCTGACCATTAAAGAGATAGAAAATTTTCACTTTGACACAGGAAATACAAGACTTTACACGAAAGCAACTAGCAACATTGGTAATATAGGCTTAATTTACACCGTAGGCTAAGGTGCAAAGGTGTAACGAAACATGTAATACGGTGTAGAAAAAGAACGGAATGGCTCAACAGGTTGTTTTAGGGGATTTTACTCTAAAGATGAGAGTAATCAAGGGTTACACGAGAGTTTAACTAACCAGTGTGGATAGTTAATTTTACGACATGTAGGCTATTTGGTTAAATCCTAGAAATTGATCAGTTGAACATGTTCTTCCATCTAAATCCATAGTACTAATCTTGGCGGTCTCGAGTGATATACCAGGCTAAGTTCTAAAGTCCACTACATCACTGGCACACTTATAATTTTGTGGAATTTTAGTAGACAGTTAGAAACGGAATAGGCTTAATTCTCACAATATGTATCAAGGGTTATAGTGCGCTAGGTAATGTAACTAGTGATTTTTACCAAAGTCATGCTAATTTTTTTTTTGATTTTGGCCATTTTTAAGCACTTTGCATGTTATTTTGTAAAAAAGAAGACAAGTACGTTCTAATTCTCCATCCCCCCCTTAAATTATACAACGTCCTCGTTGTATATATAAAATAAATAATAAGGAAGAATAGAATTGAACAGAAAACTCCCTGATGTTTTGCTCATGATAATTCTCCAAGATGAGTCCTTGAGCAAAAAGTGTGTTGACTAGGGCTTCAGCATGCCCAGATAAGTTCAACACATGTCTGTTTCAACATATACCATATCATAGTTTCAGCAAGGTCCTGTATAAAAGATTAGAAGACAAGTGAAAATTCTATCTCACTACAATGGTACAAGAAAACAATTAAACATACAATTGTACAGGGATCAATACGCCGTATCCCAAACCCTAAGATACGCTGTATTGTTCCTGTAGAAATAATTAAATTACTAGATATTAAATATTAAGTTTTTAAAACTAATAATATCTAAATAGCTCTATGTGTCGTATCCAGAGGGGTTCGATACGCCGTATAGAGTGTCTGGGAAGACAGACTCGTGCAACAAACAATTAAATGCGATAAATAATTAAAATGACCAGGTTGTCTCGCGGGAAGCACTTTTGTTTCAGCTGGTCTTTAAGTTCAACCTTTTTCCAATTTAATCTCATCCTTATAAAATAATTTGGGGTCAAACGGGATGCCAAATGGCACATACAAATTCTTGATTAGGAAAATGAATGACATCCTATTGCTAAGATGATTACAAGTCATGATATTAACATTTAGATTCTTGATAAAAGTTTGAGTTTTGAAACATTTATTAGATGTACCATGACTTGTTTCCAAAAGCTTATTTGACCCTTGTGTATCAACATTTATTACATTAGGTAATGGTATGACAAACATATCCCCCGAAGGTTGCTCAATATCGATTTTATCATTATCATTGTCCGTATCCGATTTTAGATCATTGGGATAAATCACGATAAAAGGAAATAAATCATTAAAGTATAAAACGTTTTGTTCCTTTTCATCACATTCGGATAATGATGTTTCATTATTCAATTCATCGATATGTTGAGGACTTACAATATGTTTAGTTAAGAAATCTGATTTAGACGTTAGAGCATCATTGTAAACAATGGCTGGAAATTCATTCTCAAAATCTTTAAAGAAGTCTAAATCGTTAGAATAACTGACCTCGGGCTCGGGTGATAGAAATAAAGGTATATTGACTTTATCATTTTCTGAATCCGTTTTCAAATTGTTGACAGATATTATTTTATAGGAAAACTAAGTTTTGTCATAAATTACAGTGTAATCTTCGTCGTCGGATTCGTCAAACGATATTCTAAAGTCAATTTCACTATCGTTAAGAGGACTTACCGTGGGTTCCCAAGAGAGCGCTTCTCTAGATGTATAATCAAGGACTATAGCTGGGAATTCAGATTCAAAGTTTATAAATCAATCGTCCTCGTCTTCACAATATTCCATCTTACTGTACGTGGCAGTTTGCCAATTAAACGTCTCACCCCGACTTAGATCTTTCTCCTCTTAAAGTCTGATATATTCATGCATAGTGATATTGTGGTTGTCTATTTTTAACATGTAATAAAATAGCTAGGAAAGAAAATGGTCAAATAGCCTAATATGTCGTATTCAGTAAACTGAATACGCCGTATAGATGATAGAGTCGAATACGCTGTATTGGTTTTAAAAACTTTAATATGCCATATCTAAGAAAATGAAAATGCCGTATTGAGTATTCGACTCA
Source organism: Tanacetum coccineum (assembly GCA_026074375.1). Taxonomy (NCBI): domain Eukaryota; kingdom Viridiplantae; phylum Streptophyta; class Magnoliopsida; order Asterales; family Asteraceae; genus Tanacetum; species Tanacetum coccineum. The sequence goes on along the minus strand of BQNB010022834.1, from coordinate 11,761 downwards.
TAATGTTACAGCAGGTTGTAACAATGCACACAAACACACAATATGCAAAATATACAATGCAGGAAATTAAACACACAAAAAGCACACAATTATGCAATTTAAACTATACTAAGCTAAACTAGTTAATGGTTAGAAATACTAATAAGAATAAGGTTTAATTAATTCACTCCCCGGCAACGGTGCCAAAAACTTGATGTGCTGTCATGTAGGTTCGATTATTTGATTATCAAGTTTTAAATTTATATTTAGCCGACAAACCTAAAACAACACTTTAACGAACAGTGTACCCGGTCAAGATGGAGTTCGCAGTAAGTAGGGTGTCGAACACTAAGAGTGGAAAATTAATCCCATATTCTATCGGTATTTTAATTAGTTTATTTACCGGTTAAACCTATGATATGTACGTTGTCTAAGGATATGGGGGTTTTCAGCCTGAGAGACTAGCACAGGTTTGGTGGAAACAAATACCAATTCAATACATAATAAACACAAAAGAAGAAAATTAGAAGATAGAAAAGAGGTACAATGATTTACTTATCTCGAAGCGACATATCATTCTTAAGACTTAGGCGGGACATCATCCTAAGACCTACACACGATTAATCCTGTCATAATTAAATGCATCTGCATAAAGCATCCTTTAGTTTAATTATAATCTATCTTAGAGAATTAAAGCAGTGGTGATCCTGTTAAAACCCTACCCCAACAAGACTTTACCCACTTATTGTTTGATGGTGTTTTATATAATGGTAGTCCACTATTCCAATCTTTATCAGTCAAATTAGAGCATGATTGCTGAAACATAAATGGGTCACCTACCGGTCCAACTAAGCTCATAATTCAAAAAACAAATACAAAAACGGTTAATTTGCGTGATCCTAATGGTCCAGCATAGAAACACGATATGGAGACTATCTCGGTACAATTACTTGGTTCTTATCCATGATCCAGTTTGAAGATAGGTCTGCATATTCAAACACATAAATAATTATGAGGTTGATAAACATAATTAAAAACAATCAACGATAAATTAAGAATCAATTTTATAAAAAAAAAAAAAACGAAACTTAAACTTTCATTAAGATGGGCTCATACCCGATGGTATTACCATAACCATTGTAATTATAAAGCGTCATCAAAACAATTAAATATCGAAACGATTAAGAGAGTAAAAAATACACGATTCTTCAATGGGATTACCTGATCAATGCTTTACCTTGTGCGATCTTCCTCTTACTAAAAATTGTCTTTTAGTTGAGTATGGTATAAAAAATATGGATATTGCACACTGAAAACTTTTTTTTGAGTCTTCTATTTATAGTGTCTGAAAAAGACATGATACGCCGTATCCAACAAGGTCGATACGGCGTATTGGGATGGATTCCTTGGAGTGCATGCTACGTTCGCAATAAATCTTTGATATCATTCCCAATTTACTTGATTTACTGTATCTTCAAATAGTTATCTTCATGGATATGGCGTATGTAGACAGGGTGAATACGCTGAATTGGGAATTGGTCAAACGCGTTTTCTTGTGAAGTCTTGGCGTAGATACGCCGTATCTCTTTAGTTGGATACGACGTATTGGTGAAATTTCAGCAATCTTAAAATATCTTTGTTTTAGCTCTAATTTATGCGCCTTTTAGCTCGTCTTTACAAAAAACTCCTGAATTACTGTATTGATCAACTTTGAAGCAATTAAGTACCAAATAATGCAATAATTATATAAAAGTAGGCAAAACAGATGGGATAAATGATATAATAAAGTGATGTTATTTGATGTCATCACCACTGTTGGGATTTTACAAACTAGTAAACCATTTACCACGAGTACGCAATGGATTGGATCTAGTTTGATATAAAGAATTAACACACAAATATAGTAAGAAACACTAACCGTTATGTTTAATGACAATAGTCAATAAACAAGAATCTTGATCTTGATTCTTACTGATTAAGTTATCACCTCTACGGTTGCTCACACAACACGTCAAACAAATACGTCACGATGCTAGTCGTTACTTCATGATTTACTAACAACTAGTGTTCTTGTAGTTGGTTGCTTGAACCGATCTAAAAACCCTAAATAGGCTTCCGTTTGAATCGGCTAAGAAAGCAAAACAAAATCAATTTCCTACGTAAGGTATAGGTATAACATGCATGTGAATAACATGCATGTATATAGTGCATGCCTTAAACTAATCATGCGTATGACTTTTATAGGCTCTTGATTATATTATAAGATATTAATGATATGTGTCATGCGTAGGATTTTAGGGAAAGCAAACCAAAATTGGTTTTGTTGTTTTTTAATCACACATCCATATGAATGATGATTAAAGGGGTGTTAATATAGCTAGTGAACTTATCCTCTAAGATTAGCTAGTCACCTCCTCAAGTTTTCAAAACTGACACTTCCCTCCCCTCCTAGAATATTCTAACCGGCCACTTAGGGAGAATATACCCAAAGGTTTCATTTTTTGACATCTAAGTCCCTCTTTTATATTTAACATGTATTAATTAGTTTATAACGTCTAACGGTTAAACTTACTGTTAAATGATTTCGTGAAACATATTACAAATTTAAGAAATATATAACACATATATATTAAATACATAATAAACGTACTCTTCGTGTCTTAACGTGTGTGCCCCTAATAGGCTCACGTATTTCTAGTCATATAATATTCGTATCCAACTACCACATTCCAACAATAACCCATTACCCGACCTCACCATACAATTCATTTTGTTACCTTAATCGTTATCATATTCTAGTAAAGATCATAGAGGTACGAAACTTATCCAGCAATCACAAAGGCAAACTTGTACTATCTGTTAGTAAGATGCAAAATGATATGCTATTCAACGGTAAGAGCCATTTTAGCATTTGCAAGGACACTGAAGAAACACAAGTTGTTATGTTTCAATGTGAACCCAAGGGCGAGTTTCTCTTTGAGCTTGTCAATGATTCATCAAAATCATATGGAACTTGCTCAATATCGGTGTTGGAATTGGATTTGAAACTTCCTACTCCAAAATAGTTAGAGTTTGATTTAGGTATTTTAATTTAAGAATTCATAAATGTAACAACCCCAAATAGCGTCACAGCAGAATATGGGTCTGAGAGTGTTACATCATAGATCAATAGCACAAGATATAAGAACGACCTCTAAATGTGTCGTTTAAAAATGATACATTGGATTAAATAAACTTGTTTGTTACAAAAGCCCGAAGCTTAAATTGTTCACCCATGAAAATGTAAAGATTTTAACACATAACAGATATTCCCAAAATGTAATGCATTTAAATCTTCATGTAAAATGATTCCAAAAATGTTGACCCCCAATGTATCCTTGTTCTCGTACCTTATTGACCTAAGAAAAATATGCTTTAAAACATTAACATAAAGTTGGTGAATTCATAGGTTTAATTAAGTATAAAGTAGGACTGCAAGATTTCCAAGTGTAAGAGATGTAACACATACAATATCTCAAAAGTAATTACAAAATGCACTAAGTTCATGACACTGAAGCTACAACATATATGTATGCAAATTAATGCAAATAATGTGCCCGTGTAGATGTTCAACCTGCGACATCCAAACTGTTCAGACATGGTATACATTCGTCGTTTCAGAACCTCCAAAATTAGTGAGCGCTACTCACCCAAACGGGGATGTCAATCCCAAATAGATCTATTCATAACATTCATGCTTACAATCTAGTAATTAACAGTTCATGATTCATGGGCATAGTGGGTTATAGCTACTTAGGCAAACTCGTAATTTGTATAAAAGTGTACTTGCGTCTAATTGTAAAACATTGCATGTTTCTTACCCTAAAGTTGTAGATCATAATAAGTGTATAAAAGCGGGGCTATAAACTCACCTTAAGTGAATGATTTGATTATCTAAATCAAATAAGTAAATCGTCTCGGCAATCCGAATGCAACCTAATTAATTGTAGGTCGTATGAGTATAATGTATTTTATATAAATAAAATATCACATGTTATATTGTTACACCACCATCTAATAGTTCTTGCTTAATTTTAAGAGTTGAAATAATAATTAAATCGTACTTTGTTAAATAAAGGTATATGTATTTGTATCCGTAAAGAAAATATAATTTTGTTCATCAATGTATTATTTGTTAAAAATATATGACTTAATATTTTTTATTGATTATGTATTGATATTATACAATTAATTTAATTGTTTTATAAAATAATGTATAAATGTAAAAATAGTGCACAAGGTTTTATAACCCTCGTATCTTTCTCGTTTTAACTCCGTTTTATATGTTTCTTATGTCTACGGTTTCGTATTAAGAAAATCTATCAAAATATTATATTTATAATATTTTAGCTACTGATAAACAGTAACTTTTACTATGTCTATAAATTTTATAAAACTACTTTTATGTAATTAATAACTCATTCGTTTTAATTCCATTTTTCGAGTTTCTTGCATGCTTGGATTCCTCATTAAAAGTAATATCATTATAAAATATTTCCATTATTTTACTAGGTCTAAAACAGTGATAACTTTTATAAAAACACTTTTATACATTTAATTATCGTAAACTTGCAAATGTCATAACTTCTTCGTTATAGCTCGGTTTTTCAAGTTCCTTATATGCTTACGATCCTTGTAATGTGTACTAATTTAATAAAGTATAAAATGAACACTTTGTTTTTCGAATTCTAACAGAAAGTATCAAAGCAGTGGGTTTGTTTATGTTTCATAAATTAGGTTTTATAAATCCATTTCTTGAGAAATCTTGTACAAGCCTTTTACCATACTTTCTACCATGAGTCTTATATATGTTAGGTCCTATAAATAGCCCATATCGATTGTCCATGATAAAGTGTCCTCATAATATTTTTACATCAACTTTGTAAACAAAACTTTCAACACAAATGAATTTATAACCTAAACATATAAATTAATTTACACTTATATAAAGTGTGTACTTTCGTTTTAAGTATTACTTCATCATTCTTATGTTTAAATTCGAACCACAATATAACCATTTATATTTTGTAATTCCATGAAAATAAACTAGGTGGTGATTAACATAATATAACAAGTATGTAAGCATGTAAATGAATTAATGGAAATGTTAAAGCTTAAATAGACCTTAGAGAAGTTTAGTAGGATGATGAACACAAGCCTACACTTAATCTTAGACCTTAGAAATCAAACCCTAATTAGGAAACCCTAATTATCTTTTCTTGGTTCCTTACCTTGTTTAAACAAAACAAAATCCAAGCTTCCAAAAACTCTTGAATGGTCTTAGATATGAATACAAGTGATGCTTGAACACTTGCTATCTTTGGAAATAAGATTTTATGTGAAACCCCAGTAAATAGTTTTGAGCCGCAGGCTTTTGTGTGTAGGGAGAGAGTTCTTGTGAATTTTTCTAGTGAATGGAAGAGTGTATGAGTTAAGTGATCATGGGACCTTCCTTATATAGTAACTAGCATATGTATTATCCTTAAACTAACCAATGTTATCTTGTATGGTTAATGGTACACTTTACAAAGACCTCTCCTCCTATCCATGCAAAAAAGGACGAATGGGATTAGTTTTAGGGTACTAAGATTTGACAATTACTAGTAATGTGTGTTATGTGTAAGGTACCTTGGTCCTTGGTTGGGTTAGTTTAAGGAAAAGTGAGCTTTAAGTATGGTTGGGTTTTTATCTTAACCCCTATGTGGTTAATTGGTGAATAAATGAGTTAATTTTTATGTATTAGGTATAAAAGTGGGTATTTGTTTGACTATAAATAGGTATAGGTATTTTCGGGTATGCCTAAATGTATTTTATTGTGAAACGTAAATGTTTTACGTAAGCAATAAAAATAAAATATGAAAAGTTATAAATTATACTCGTAATAATTATATAACACTTGCTTGACGTAAATTTTTATTTGTTTGATGTTCGTTTACGTTGAATGTTGATTTTTAGTTTACGCGATTTAACTATTTGATAATAATTAAAAGTAAACGCGTAAAACTCTAAAAATAAATAATGGTAATAATTGAGTCTAGAAATGACCTCAAATAACAGATTGTTACAGTCTTCCCCCGTTAAAGGAGCCTTGTATGCAAGGCTCAAGATGCGGCACTTGTCGAGGGTGCGGTTTTTGTGAAGAGTTACGGATACTTCTTTCAGAATTGATCTTTACGTTCCCATGTGAACTTAAGACCTCTCCTGGATTTCCATCGAACTTTGATGATGGGGATATGGCTTTGCTTTAACTGCTTGACTTCACGATCCATGATTTTCCACTTGTTCTTCAACGAAGCGGAGTTTATCATCAATGTGTATTTCATCTAACGGAATTGCCAATGGATCATCAGATAAACACTTATTCAGATTGGATTACTGAAACGATTCCTGTGACCCATTGCTTAACTATTGAGGGAGTTCGAGTCTGTAAGCAACGGTTCCCACTTTGGCTAACAACTTGAAAGGTCCAATATATCTCGGGTTCAACTTCCCCCGTTTGCCAAAATGTATAACCCCTTTCCAAGGCGATACCTTTAACATAACTCGGTCACCAACTTGAAATTCTAAAGGCTTACGCGTTACATCGGCGTAACTCTTTTGGCGATCATGAGCAACTTGAATTCTTTGCTTGTTTTAGATAATCTTCTCGGTTGTCTCATGAATAAGTTCTGGACCGGTGAGCTAAGCGTCTCCGATCTCGGCCCAACAAACAGGTGATCGACACTTCCGACCATAAAGTACCTTGAATGGGGTAGCTTTAATGCTAGCATGATATCTTCTAATGTCTGAATGGTCCTTTCGCTTTGCTCATCAGTCTGCGGATGGTATGCCGTGCTCATATCCAACTGAGTACCCATAGCCTTCTGAAATGACCTCCAAAAATTCAATGTAAATCTACGGGACCACTTTCACAATGTTGAGACTGGTATTCATTGTCTCGTGACTACTTCCTTCAAGTACCCAATCTTGCTAATTTTCCATAAGGTCCATTTTCCCATCAATTGTAAAAAAGGTGTGCAGACTTTGTGGAGCTCCGTCTAACAATTACCCATATGGTATCGTTTCCACTTTGCGTCCTTAGGAGCTTGGTGACAAAATCCATAGTGATATTGTCCCACTTCCATTGAGGAATCTAGGTTGTACCAACAAGCCATATGGTTTTTGTGTCAGCTTTGACTTTTAAACACGTCAAATTCTTGCTAACGTAAGGTGGCAATGTCACCATCATTTTAGGCCACCAGTATAATAACATCATGTCTTTGGTACATTTTAACAGAACCCGGATGAACAAAATATTTTTGACTTACGAGACACAGGCATAATCAAGTCCTAAGATCAACATAGGCAACGTGACAACCAACTTCTGTTATTCAAACATAGTGTTTCGTCCGCACATGGTTCCAACTTCTCCTTCCTGGGTTTTTCTAGGTCCTTCGAATTTTCAATCAATGGTTCGTGGTATAGTATATATATATAAAATAACACAAATGCAAATCTCAACCAAATGCCCTTAACCAAGGCAAAAGGTCAAAATCTACACAAAGAGATTAAATATATAAGAATCAATGATAAAAAGATTCCGGAAGAGATATTCCCGGGTCGTATGTCCCAACGAGGCTGCAATTGAAAGTAATCCTGGTTTGATGAGAAATTGAATGACGGAGAATATATGATGGAAACACTGATATAATTACAACTAAAATTAATTAAATAAAACCTAATTTAATCTACGGGAAATAGATATAGGAAATGGGGATCTTAAAACTACGGGAAACAAAATTAGTTATAGGGAAATCCTAAAATTATATCTATACTAAAATACGGGGAACAGAATCAGGTATCGGGAAACCTAAATATTAAAAATTAAGAAAATAAATGCTAAATTAAATTAAAAATCAAAATTAAATTCTAATTAACTTAATTTGAAAAATAAAGAAAACTAGAATAAAAACGGAGGTCGTTTGAATGTAAAACGAAAAGAAACGGTAAAAACGCACAATCGGTAAAACGTCCTAAGACTGAAATTAAGAAAAATTAAGCCTACACTAAATTTTATATTTTTCCTAGACACTAAATGACAAAAGAAAATTTTATAAAAAAGAAAAATATTTTTTATTAATTTTTGGATTTTTTATGGAATTTTTTAAAGATTAAAAACAAATTAAACTAAGAAAATATAAAAAGACAAAAAATACTTCGTTATAGCTTGGTTTTTCAAGTTCTTTATATGCTTACGATCCTTGTAATGTGTACAAATTTAATAAAACATAAAATGAACACTTTGTTTTTCAAATTCTAACAGAAAGTATCAAAACAGTAGGTTTGTTTATGTTTCATAAATTAGGTTTTATGAATCCATTTCTTGAGAAATCTTGTACAAGTCTTTTACCATACTTTCTACCATGAGTCTTATATATGTTAGGTCCTCTAAATAGCCCATAGTGATTGTCCATGATAAAGTGTCCTTATAATATTTGTACATCAACTTTGTAAACAAAACCTTCAACACAAATTAATTTATAACCTAAACATATAAATTAATTTACACTTATATAAAGTGTGTACTTTCGTATTAAGTATAACTTCATCATTCTTATGTGTAAATTCAAACCACAATATAACCATTTATAATTTTTTAATTCCATGAAAACAACCTAGGTGGTGATTAACATAATATAACAAGTATGTAAGCATGTAAATGAATGAATGGAAATGTTAAAGCTTAAATAGACCTTAGAGAAGTGTAGTATGATGATGAACAAAAGCTTACACATAAGCTTAGACCTTAGAAATCAAACCCAAGATCAAACCCTAATTAGGAAACCCTAATTATCTTTTCTTGTATACTTCTTGTTAAACCAAAATTCAAGCTTCCAATACTCTTGAATGGTCTTAGATATGAATACAAGTGATGCTTGAACACTTGCTATCTTTGGAAATAAAATTTTATGTGAAACCCTAGTAAATAGTTTTGAGCCGTGGGCTTTTGTGTGTAGGGAGAGAGTTCTTGTGAATTTTTCTAGTGAATGGAAGAGTGTATGAGTTAAGTGATTATGGGACCTTCCTTATATAGTAACTAGCACATGTATTATCCTTAAACTAACCAAGGTTATCTTGTATGTTTAATGGTACACTTTACAAAGACCTCTCCTCCTATCCATGCAAAAGGGACGAATAGGATTAGTTTTAGGGTACTAAGATTTGACAATTACTAGTAATGTGTGTTATGTGTAAGGTACATTGGTCCTTGGTTGGGTTAGTTTAAGGAAAAGTGAGCTTTAAGTGTGGTTGAGTTTTTATCTTAACCCAACCGGCCCTATGTGGTTAATTGGTGAATAAATGAGTTAAATTTTATGTATTAGGTATAAAAGTGGGTATTTGTTTGAGTATAGATAGGTATAGGTATTTTCGGGTATGCCTAAATGTATTTTATTGTGAAACGTAAATGTTTTACGTAAGCAATAAAAATAAAATATGAAAAGTTATAAATTATACTCGTAATAATTATATAACACTTGCTTGACATAAATTTTTATTTGTTTGATGTCCGTTTACATTGAATGTTGATTTTTAGTTTATGCGATTTAACTATATGATAATAATTAAAAGTAAACGCGTAAAACTCTAAAAATAAATAATGGTAATAATTGAGTCAGGAAATGACCTTAAATAACAGATTGTTACAGTCTTCCCCCGTTAAAGGAGCCTTGTCCGCAAGGCTCAAGATGCGGCACTTGTCGAGGGTGCGGTTTTTGTGAAGAGTTACGGATACTTCTTTCAGAATTGATCTTTACATTCCCAGGTGAACTCAGGACCTCTCCTGGAGTTCCATCGAACTTTGATGATGGGGATACGGCTTTGTTTTAACTGCTTGACTTCACGATCCATGATTTTCCACTTGTTCTTCAACGAAGCAGAGTTTATCATCAATGTGTATTTCATCTAACGGAATTGCCAATGGATCGTCAGATAAACACTTATTCAGATTGGATACGTGAAACGTTCTGTGAACCATGCTTAACTATTGAGGGAGTTCGAGTCTGTAAGCAATGGTTCCCACTTTGGCTAACAACTTGAAAGGTCCAATATATCTCGGGTTCAACTTCCCCCATTTGCCAAAATATATAACCCCTTTCCAAGGCGATACCTTTAACATAACTCGGTCACTAACTTGAAATTCTAAAGGCTTACGTGTCACATCGGCGTAACTCTTTTGGCGATCACGAGCAACTTGAATTCTTTGCTTGATTTAGACAATCTTCTCGGTTGTCTCATGAATAAGTTCTGGACCGGTGAGCTAAGCGTCTCCGATCTCGGCCCAACAAACAGGTGATCGACACTTCCGACCATAAAGTACCTTGAATGGGGCAGCTTTAATGCTAGCATGATATCTTCTAATGTCTGAATGGTCCTTTCGCTTTGCTCATCAGTCTGCGGGTGGTATGTCGTGCTCATATCCAACTGAGTACCCATAGCCTTCTGAAATGACCTCCAAAAATCCGATGTAAATCTAGGGTCACGGTCACAAATGATTGAGACTGGTATTCCATGTCTCGTGACTACTTCCTTCAAGTACAATCTTGCTAATTTGTCCATAAGGTCATTTTCCCTCATTGTAAAAAGTGTGCAGACTTGGTGAGTCGGTCTACAATTACCCATATGGTATCGTTTCCACATTGCGTCCTTAGGAGCTTGGTGACAAAATCCATAGTGATATTGTCCCACTTCCATTGAGGAATCTTAGGTTGTACCAACAAGCCAGATGGTTTTTGGTGTTCAGCTTTGACTTTTAAACACGTCAAATGCTTGCTAACGTAGGTGGCAATGTCAGCTTTCATGTTAGGCCACCAGTATAATTACTTCATGTCTTGGTACATTTTATCAGAACCCGGATGAACAAAATATTTTGACTTACGAGACTCATGCATAATCAGAGTCCTTAGATCAACATAGCACGACAACCAACTTCTGTTATTCAAACATAGTGTTTCGTCCGCACATGGTTCCAACTTCTCCTTCCTGGGTTTTTCTAGGTCCTTCGAATTTTCAATCAACATACCTCCCACATCTTCAGACCTGAGGTTTTCTAGTTTTATTGCCTCAGTCTAAACCTCCAAAATTTGCTTGGGAAGATCCAAACCAATAGTCATAACTAAGGCTCAAACCCGCAATGGCTTATTTCATTCTTTCCTGCTCAATGCGTCAGCCACTACGTTTGATTTCCCCGAGTGATAACAAATTTCACAATCGTAATCACTGAGCAATTCCAATCAACGGCGTTGTCTCATGTTCAATTCCTTCTAATCAAGGATGTGTTGTAAACTCTTGTGGTCGGTGAACATGATACATTTTGTCCCGTACAGATAATGCCTCCAGATCTTTAAAGCGAACACTACTACACCTAACTCGAAATCATGAGTGGTATAATTCTTCTCATGAATCTTTAGTTGTCGTGATGCGTAAGCAATCACCTTTTCTCTTTGCATTAGCACATCGCCCAACCCTTTGATTGAAGCATCACAGTAAATGATAAAATCTTCACTTCCTTCGGGTAAAGCCAGAATTGGTACACTACATAACTTTTGCTTTATCAATTGAAAGGTTGTTTCTTCTTTGTCACCCCAATCAAACTTGACCTTCTTTTGAGTAAGCTTGGTCATTGACTTGGCGATCTTTGAGAAACCTTCAATGAATCTACTGTAATAACCGGCAAGACTTAAAAAATGATAAATCTCTATTGCAG